>PVJO010014835.1:0-46950 GCA_004026905.1 Hystrix cristata | reverse complement strand
GGAGTCAGCACCATCCACACAGCAACCAAGTGTGTTGTTTCCAATAATGCGTGTTGTTCCCCCAAAGGGAGGGCTGAGGGATGGCAAATCACTTCCGAGTGAGTGGGTCCCACTTACTTGTCTCCTAAAGAAAAATGTTTCTGAAACCCTTAATTGTTTCTACTTCCTCTGGAATGTAGTTTTATTGATCCTTTAAAAAATTAAGTATTTTCTCACTTTCAACTGGATATAATTCCTGATTCATCCTTCCTAATGAAAAAACATTCTGTCCCTTGCTTAATCTTTTGAAGCTATCATGAGTCTCTTTTTGTCTCTATCTAAAAAGTTCTTTCTTTTACTTACTCATTTATCAACCTGTACTTTTCATACACTAGACAGTATTGAGATTCTTATTTCCAAAAATTTTGCCATTCATTTGCTCCTGAAACTTTTTATTTTCTCGTTAGTCTTTATTTCAGAGTTTAACGTTCTGTCTTAAATATCGCTCTCCCCTAAGCCTTTTTGAAAAGTGTCTTCATTCTCTCATCTTGGACAGCTCCTTTTCTATCAGCTTTGCTCGCTCTTTTTTCAAATCCAAGCACCTCCATCATTTCTGCCTGTTTTCCTCTCTTTCCGTACCTTTCTTCTCCCGCTTACTTTTTATACTGTGGTGACACAGGAGAACTTATGTTCCAGGGAGAACTGCGCGCTAAACTGATGCTAAGATAGAGACAACGTGTGTCATTTAATGTGGAGTTTGTACGTTTCCCTTACATAGCCGCCAGATAAGCAGAGCACAAAGCTGACGAGGCCATTGCAACACGCTTCTCAGTTGTTTCTTCACTCCCGATGTCCCAGAGATTTTTGGCAGTTTAACTTTACTGAGAAGTGTAGAACAAGCGCTGCAGGAGGCCAATGTGAGTCGCTGCTCTTCACCACCCTGCGAGTCCTCGGGCACCCGACTGGCCTCTGTGTGGTTCCGTCTCCGTCTCCAGGAAGTTGGTCAGAACAATGGTTACAGGCGTAAGCTCACAGACCAGTTTGGCATGTGGAGAGAAGGTCTACGTTTAGAAATAATCTGTGGTAAAAACTTTATTAATTTCCCCCTTTTTATAGAATTAAGTTCAACTTTCTTGTTTTTGTTCTGTATAATATGATTGTAACTCCTCTTTCGTTCTGTAGGTCCGCTTTTCTAGGTCTGTCCTTTATTCATGGCAAACTGTTTCTCGAGCTTAGAAGCCTCTCGACAGTGTGGTGGGTATTTTAACCATCTTTATGTTCCTAGAATTGCTATCATGGCAGGTTCTGTACACGTAAATATTTAGAGGCTGCCATGTTTTCTCAGCTCCTTGTATTTGACATGTATTTATTTTAGTAGTGGACCTCTTCTTTTCTGCCAATTGAAATCATTCTTTTTTCAAAAATATAATTTTCTTATAAATTTTCACACTATATTTCAGGATCTTTTTTTGATTCAATAAAAATTATCTTGATATTAGTATTTAGGTGCTTTCTTGACTTTAACCCCTATTTCTTTAGGACAAGACTGTGTCTTACTGGTTTTTGGAGTCCCTTTCAACTCTTCAACACCAAGATGGTGTGATTATCTGTGTCTCCTATAACTGTGCTTAATACTTTCTGTTAGTATTTGCTCTTCCTTTCGGGAGATAAGTATTCACCTCCCCACTTTGCTTATTAGTGTTCGTGTCTTTGCATGTGGTAGTTACCACAGATCCCCTGACACAGTGATTCACAGTTGATGGTCACGTGTCTGTCTAGCTTTGCCATGTGAATCTTTGAGGAACAGCGGGTGAGTATGTACGTGCTTTGTATCCTTATGTTCGCTGTCTTAGATCAGGGTGAATTTCACTAAATCATTTGGATGGATTAATTCATCAGTTACATATTTATTTAATGCATCTTTGGGTGGACTGATTCATAGACCAGTAAGAAGTTTCAGTTAAGTAATCATTGGGGAAAATACTAGAGTTTGAAGTATTTATAAAAAGAATATCTGTGGATCTGAAGGAAGTTAAGAGTTTTCTTCTGTGCATTTTGCAGATGTGTCTTACTGGTTATCTACGGAGGGAGGATGGCATTTACACTGTGTGCTGTGGATTTTGTCCTGGTTTTAACTGTATACCATGCTAGCTCTCCAACATCTCCAGGTTTTGCCACTAGGGTCCCTGAAGCTGGAGGCTGAAAATACTCAGCAACGAAATTATGTCTGTATTGTACACGTATGGACATTTTTCTTGTCATGATTCCCTAAAAATATACTGCAATTACTTACATTAGTTGCGTTAAGTATTATAAATAATCTAGAGATGATTTAAAATAGACAGGAGGATATGTGTAAGTTATACACAAACATTATATCACTTTTTATAAGAGACTTGAGCACATATCTTCAGATTTCTGTGGGAGGTCCTCAAACCAATTCTCTGCACATACCATGGGAGAAATGTGTGCACATATAAAACTTATACAAATATAATTAGAGGTTATGTAATTTTTATATAAAGTATAATTATATATGCATGTGTAATGATTTGGTTGACTAAATGCATTGGTGTCCATGTAAAACGTAATTGGATAGCTTTATGATTCTTGGACATATATTTTCTGTCATAGAAACGTCTGATGGGATGAAGGCACTGACAACCGAGGAAGAAAGAAGAGACTAATGCACGTGTGATCAATGCATAAACCAAGTTCTTTGAAAGTTTTTAAAGGGCAGCAAGACTAAAGAAGAAAAGGGAATATCCACATTTCCATATTTTTTTAAGCTCAGTGAGAGAAATAATCACACATGTATCAGTATTCAGTTTTTCAGCATCTGTAAAGACAAAACCAAAGAAAACACCATAAGTCATAATTAAAAGTATAGACACTCCTCCCTCTTCTGGTGCTTTTGCACAGTCATGTGCTGGGCAGGACATTCAAGGCTGGCCATTGGTGTTAAACAGGGTTCTTGTCGTGTTGTTGATGTTGCTGCTGCTGGGAGATAGGATCTTGCTATGTAGTTCAGGGGGACCTGGAACTCACTTTGCAGCCCAGGCTGGCCTCAAACCCGTGGCGACCCTGAGTGCTGGGATCACAGGTGTGCGCCACCAAGTGCCGTTTATATGGAGCTTAAAGACCGGTTTGCTGTTTATAACTTTGTGATGTTTGACAGTCACATAGGTTCTCAGCGCCTCAGTTTTCTCATTTAAAATGGAGTCACTGACATATACTTTACCAGACTGCTACAAGTATTAAAATAGATTCAATACAAGGTGCATGTGGTGCGAGAATGTCTGAATTATCTTAAGGGTTTAACAATTACCATCTAGCCTCCTGATTTTTATACTTTACATGTAAAATTATATTTTATTCATAATTAAGAGACCCTATAATAAGAAATATGAATAATACTTCCTTCCTAAAGGAGTAACGAATAATTAAATTAATAGGAATAATATATGATTTGCCTGTCATCTCTAATATTCTTTCTGAAGGATTATGTTATAGCGTAGTGTGTGTGTTATGGAGACAGAACACTTTTATGGATTGTGATTTTCCTTATTTTTCTATTGCCAAGAATAACTGTAATGTTTCCCAAACTTTCTCCTCTGCTTGTTTGTTTTATTAGAACTCGTAGGTGCTGAAAGTGAGAGAAAAATTCCTTGAGTGAAAAATGAACACTGAAATTTCACACCTTTGAAGTCAAAATTAAGTTTAACATATGAGGGCTCTAAATAAGGCTATTCGGGAAAATAAGCATATTTTAGGACCTGAAACTGAAAGTTAAAACACATACATATTACACACATTTGGTGAATATTTTAATTGTCTGTTTTCTGTGGGAATGTCTCATCATTGGATTTATAGATATAACCTAACTGCTTAAAGATACGAAACAAAAGGGGGAACAATGCACCTCTCGTCCATATGGGAGTTTTATAAACTATTCGTACATCTTTTTCACTGTGCCAAAATTGCTTGTCTTATTTAAGTACATCTCACATTTATTTTAGCCAGAAAATATTATGGAAAGCATTTTTTACCTCGATTTGCCTTTATCTTCTTGGTTGTAGAATTTACCAACCCTCTTCTGGTTGTGCCGCCGCGGTGGCGGCCTCCCCTGCGGCCGGGGTGGTGGCGGCCTCCGGATGGAGGATGCCGGAGGAAGCTTCGGCTGTAGGTTTGCTGACCACAGCGGTGGGAGCGGCCGCAGTGGCATCTGCAGGTGCAGAAGGGGCTGTCGGTGCTTGAGAATCAGGGTCTGCACGCTCCTCAGGGCACAGTTTAAGTCTCAGCAGTGCGAGGTACAGGCGGTGTGGAGCGTAGCGCAGGTTGAGGAGTTGAGGGACACGAGCTGGCAGAAGCTGGAGGGGTTTGGGGACCTCAGAACCGGAGAAAAGCTGAGGACCGAGGCGACCGCGTGGATCAAGAAGAATTATAAGAGGCAGTTGAAGTTTCCCAGATGGTCTGTTGTTTTGTGCACACAGGACATCTCTTAGCTGTCCAAGACTTCCTTGTTTAAGGACTTCCAAACTACGACTAGACTTCTGAGAGAGAATGTAATAACAATTATTTCCACACAGATGGAACCCATAAACTGCACCTAAGTTTTAAATAGATATCTCCATTATTATTTAAATGTATGTAATTATTCTAAATTTAATCCATAGGTAATTGGATAGAGTAATATGTGCACCTTACACAGAATTTTGATTTAGGATCTTTGGTGAAATTTCAAGAAAGTAAGTATATTTTTACTGTTTTCAGAACCTACTAGTATTATTAAAGATTTTCTCAAGATGTCGTCTGTAGTTAATGCTCTCTTGAAAAGATTTTGGTGGTCAGATAACTACTGACAGGTTTGGGGAAATATATGACCCGCGTCTTTCTTGCAGGACTTACTTGCTACTGCAACATGTCGATGAATATTTAGCATATCCTAGGGGCACGCAGTATTTTGCAAGTGTATTTTACCGTGGAAATTTCATGTCTGCGGGTCTTGGGAAAGCTTCCCTGCAGCACCGCCATGACGCTTTTGGATTGAATTGCCTTCAGTTGGACAGACTTTAACATCCCTTAGGATGTCCTGTTAGACCCCATTCTCCCATGTTTATCTTCACCAGCAGGTGTTAATGCTTGGGGTGAAGTGTGACACTCTAGGCTCCCCTCCACGCAGCATTAGTTCTTATCTACTTTGGTGGCATGTATCTCCCTCATGCTAGTATCTTTCAGGCTAGGTTTGGGGTGTCGGGGGAAGAAATTTCCAAACCCAGGTCACTCTGGTGCTACTGTGGCTTGTGGCCCTGAAGCACCATTGTGGTCTCCACCAAACAGGAGAGCTCACACCCCAGGAAGACTTCACTGAAGACACAGGAGTCATTTTCAATATGCAGCAGAAGTTAACTTTGCCAAAGAACTGTTCCAGCGTTGTGTTTTGTTTCTCTCAGTCTGGACTGCCTTCAAGATTCTCTTATTCTGTATATGTGAGATCCCAGATGTATTTCCCAACACATTTACCTTTGAGTAAATGAAAGAAAACTCGGTACAGTCATATAAACCGGTGACTGGTGAGCGAGAACAGCCGTACTCTCAGCTGCTTGCCTCCTGCTCCCAGTCTCAGCACTTGGGTACGCGTTGGCAGGAAGCTGACCCCATGGCACTGCGGGATGACTAAAGGCTGAGATGGACTGAACTTGCACAGATGGGCGGACCTTTTGTTGGAGGAGGGCTTTTGATTAGGCCAGTGACAGTGACATTGCTAGAAAAATACTTGCCTTAAACCGCACTATGTATTACTGGACAAGTAAAGTCCATCTTTTTTTGTTTGTTTTTTTTTTTTCCTGATGCTGGGCATCAGACATCAGCCTCCTGTGTGCTGGGTAAGCGCTCCAGCCCTGAGCTGCACCTCTGAGGCCGGAGCCGAGGTGCGTCTGACCAGTCCATAGAATTCCTCCACTCTGCCGCTTATGAGGTGAGGGAGGTGAAGATATGGAGAGGGCACAGCAGAAAGTAGAGAATCAGTAAGACGCCAAAAGGGTCCTGAACTTTCAAGACAGGTTTGGAATTATTTTTGTTTACATAGTATAACAATTTAGGTCACTAAACCTGGAAATGTCTGCTTCACAGCATTAGAAGGAGAATAATTTTTTTGATTTCAAGGTCTCATTTAGAGTGGTTGTCTAGCGTGGGGAAAAATAGAGATAGCAGGACAACTATTTTAGGCAACACATGCTTTTATGTACTGCACTTGCATTCTGATATGGGTGAAGGGTATGAGAATTAGAAATGACAAAAATATTGGGAAGAAAAGTAAATCAAAGATGAGGCTGTGTACGAAGTGAATTTCAAAAAATCAAATGCGATATTTGAGTATAAATAGGCAGCTAGAAAATATAATGATATATTTATTATTCACAATAAAAAAGTGTAACTAAATTAAAAAAAAGAGTAGACAGAGGGATTTGTAATTTTGAAAAATTCAAATGGTTTTGAGCTTTTTCCCTTTTTTCAATGAACACCACTGATTTTATTTTTTATTTTATTTTATCTTCTTTTTTGAGGAGTGCTGGGGGTCAAACTCAGGGCCTTATACTTGCTAGAGAAGCACTCTAACATGGAGCTATATCCCCAACCCCAGTGACTGTAACAGAAGAAACTAGTTTTTGCACTTGGTAGGGTCATAGGAAATGTTCCTGATTAAGTAAAAACCTTCAATGTTTATGAGGAGACAGCTATACACTGGGCAAAGAAATCTAGGTAAGCATTGGAACAGGAGACCGGATAAGCTTCCCTTCTGCTTAACTAAGTGTTCCACTCCGGTGCAGGTTCATACATGTCTTATAGGCAGACTTCTGTGGGCAAGAGTTTGTACATACAGAACTATTCTCATTTGGTTTCCAAATGATATTCTGGTGATTTGGGGGCTGTCTTTAAAATATTTTCATAGTCTGGGAGTACTAGAAAATATTTGTATCTTCTTGACTCCTTGGCATAACTAGCTTTTAATTATGAGTGAAGATTAGAAGTGCAAATCAGAAATATAAGAAAACTTACTTGTCGGTATTTTGGCTTATAGGCATCAGCAGACTGAAATGAGATGGGAAACACAAATATAAAATTAGATCCAGAACATGTGTGGCATTTTGAAAAGAATAATGATTGTATGTCATTTATGAAGGTAAAATGTCTTCGAGTGTGAATTAGTAGAACATAGAACAACTTAAAAATTTCTGGTGCCATCATTAAACATTAGGGAACTTCTGACAATTTAAAGTAGAAAGTTCATGAAATAAGGCAGCTCTGTTTTTCTGGAGTCCTTTAGGGGAAGGGTTTCTCTTCTGCCATATTCATGTGGATGTCCTGATGTTTGCAGTTTCCAGGTAGCGCTAGATTTATATCCCTTTTATTATGACTACCATGAGCCCAGGTGCAAGCCTGGAGACCATGAGGGGCCAATATTTTATGAACCTGGTAAGGAAAACTGATCTGTGTTTTGTGGAAGAGAAAAATGGATGCTTGACAGACTCTCTGGAACAGGGGTTTTCACAGGATGGAAAAATAATCTCTTGCATTTTAGCATTGGATAACAGAGTAAGTAGCAGTTCACATAACAGGCAGTGTTTATTAGACACTTACTGTTCATGAAATTATATTGGCTTTCTTAGATGCTATGCCTTTCACCTTGCAGATGATGTAACTTAGGTGCAGGTTTTGGTAAACAAATCTAAAAATATCATATCTACATCTTCTTAATTTCTTTGATCCATGTGAAATCTTCATATTGTTGAAAATTTATTTATAGTATTCCATATGATTAGTTTTCCACATCACACTCTTTTATTTATGGAGAGCCCGCCAAGGTCTAAATTTTATTTGGCAGTGCTAACACAGAATTACAATCTTAGTATCTCCAGTGTCCATCTTAGGTATGTTTGGAGTTCCAGAGACCACTAATACATGGGGAAGAAAGAAAAATACTAAGATTGCATCCCAAGGTCAATAGACAGCCATAAAGCTGAAGTAAGATGTTAGGCAGAAGTAAAATGAAAATAATATTTATATAGTATAAATCTGTATTGGTATAAAATCATACATCTTATCATTAAGAACCGAATAACAAAACAAGTATGGACAACATATTTTCTGCTTACCAAGAGGCAAGCAATTAAGGTCAGGATGGCAGCCCAGAAGACTAGAGCCTTCATCTTGTGTTAGGGTCCTCTGCAACTAGGAATCAAAAGATAATTGGTGATAAAGCAATAAAAGAAAAATTTTTGCTAAATATTAATAAAAGGGAAAACATTTATGGTTACAATGGCATATCCATGGCACATATGATCTCTATGATATAAAGGAAACTTAGCAAATTTAAAAGAAAATTATTGAGTCCAATAGATATGCGCAAAGTTTAAGGATAGTGAATTTCAACAATAAAACATAAAGTAGCTAAAAATGTAGACAAAAGTTGTTCATTGTTTCATATCAAAAAACCATGTATTGTACTAACCTTTGAGCTACTATTTTATAAATACTTAAGTTGTTTAAGAAGGTAAATACAAAAGATGATCAAGAATGTTGCAATGCTGATTTTCTGTGCTGAAACAGTGGTTTTATTAACTAACTGAAAAAATTTTTGAGAAGCTGTACGGCATTCCATTTGACACAGCTATTCACCTTCCTAAGTATCTTCCTTAGAGTTTAAGTTACCATATTACAGTGATGTGTGCATATTCATGTTTATAGCAGCACAATTCATAATAGCTAAATTTTAGAAGCAGCCAATATGCCCATCAACAGACGAAAGGATAAAGAAAATGTGGTATTTACATACAATTGAGTTGTACTCTGCCATAAAGAAGGGTAGACTTGAGTCACTTGTAGGAAAATGGATGCACCTTGAGACCATAATGTTGAGTGAAATAAATCAGACACATAAGTTTAAATATCAAGCTTATATGAGAATCGCAAAGTATAAATAAAGAGCAAAGTAAAAGATAGGTAATTGGAAATTGGGAGATATTTCTCAAAGGGTAAAGGCATCAAGAGATGGAGGGAGGAGGAAGGGAGGAGAGGAAAAGGGCATGAAAAAGGAATTAAGACATGTTATATACACATATGAACTCCACACAAGGAATGCAAACACTAGGTACTACAAACATGTACTGATAAAAAAAAAACTACAAAAATCAGAATATTTTAAAAATATGTGAAGGAAAGATGAAAATGTTCACATCTTTACTTTAACAAATCTCAATTGTGGAGAGTATTTTCCCAACAGGAAAAAAAAAAACCCAATAATGCTCATTCTGGTATTACTTATAAGTAAAAAAATATAAATATTGGTAATCATGTAGACTTCATAGAAATTTGGAAAGCGCTTATAATAAAAAGTGAAAAGTTTAAGCACCCATACTATATTTAAATAATTCAAATACTGTAGATGAAAGTAGACTATAAACAAAAATACAAATACATCTGGTATATGATTTATATGTGGATTTTCTGTTGTAAAAATTGTATGGTGTTATTGATTTTACAATTTTTTTTTGTGGAATTAGGAACACTCCACTATTGAGCTACATTTCAGATGCTGTTTTTATTTTTTTGAATCAAGGTATCACTAAGTTGCCCAGGTTTGCCTTGAACTGGAGATCTTTCTGCCTCAGCCTCCTGAATAGCTGAAGTTCAGGCATGAGTCACAGGATCTAGCTTGGCTTCATGATTTAAACACATAAATGAAACAAGGAAAATTCCACTAAAATTATCTTCTGGCATTTTTCGACCTTACATACTTAAAACACTAGACAGAAATTTGTGTCAACTTGTACCTTAATATGTATACATTTATAATTAAAAATACAAAGTATTTATATTAATTTGCTATCAGTACTATTATTTACAAGTAACTCTTAAAAGTTTGTTGTTCCGGGGCTGGGGATTTAGCTCGGTGGTTAGAGTGCTTGCCTTGCAAGCGCAACGCCCTGAGTTCGATCCCCAGCACCAAAAAAAAAAAAAAAAAAAAGTTTGTTGTTCCTGCTAAAGTTTTAATTTCCTTTTGTTATGACCCTTATTGTGAGATTCTCTTACCCAAACAAAACACAAAACCCCACAACTCTCCATCTGGAGTCTATGATAAAAATATACTTTGTTGATAATTTGCAGTGACAGATGATATTTCAGGAAGGAATCCATTTTTTGGGTTAATATTCGCTCAACTAATTCTTTCTCTGTAAAGAAAAGTGGCTGAAAGAATTTCTAATCTTTAATTTAAAACACGAAAAGCATGACAGAAACAACCTCACTGGTGAAGAATCACTGACTTTTAACAGTCACTTTATTCCTGGGCCTCTCTTTGTGGATCTGAGGGGAGAGCAACTGACTAATAGCCACAAAAACTGAGTGGCAGTTGTCAAATCCAGGTCACGTCACCGAACACGTCAAAGGTCCGTTTGTGTGTTTTAAAAAAAAATAAAGTGATTTGTATATTTGATAAAGTGGTCAGACTTTAATGCTCTGAGAATAAAAATAGCAAACCAAATTAATAAGTGCCTCTCTATCACATGAATGGCATGATCTTGAGCAGAATATGACACATTTTGATATTTCTCTGCCCTTCCCTTTGTAATGAAAGTGGTAAGTAGGGTGGAAATAATCAACTAATTAAAAAAAACCCCAGTGATTTCTTGTGCTGTTTAATGAAATTGACTTTTCTGCTACTGAGAACATTTTCATCTTGATATGTATAATACTAAAATGTGTGCTTATATATAACCACTTTAAAGGGGTCTGGGGTTTCAGATGAGCTGTTTTTACTGCCATTTGGACTAAAATTATCACCATTTTATGAAAAAATTGGATAAAATTTATAAGCTGAGGCTGGGGATTTAGCTCAGTGGTTAGAGTGCTTGCCTAGCAAGCGCAGGGTCCTGAGTTCAATCCCTGGCACCAAAAAAAAAAAAAAAAAAAAAAAATTATAAGCTGAGAACTTGTTAAGTATTCCTTTTTTCTGATCATGCATTTGAAACTCTTGTCTATTAGAACTCTGTGGAATTCTATGTAAGCAGATTTAGAGATTTTCACAATCATCCCACTTATTAGAAACAAGACCTAGTCAAAATCTAAAGAATTTTTTTGGGGAGGTGCTTGGGATTGAATCTAGGACCTTGCACATGCTAAACAAACACTCTACTCCTGAGCTCCATTCCCAGCCTACAAGAATTGTTTTTAAGCCTTTGAAAATGTGGAAGTGGTACTGTACCAGGGTGCGCTTTCTGCTGGTCCGACAGCGGCAGGCTCTGCTCAGCTTCCGGTCTGAAGTCTCTGGGGACCAGTCAAGGGGTTCGTCTCTCATGCAAGGCCTTCTTCTTTCCTTTATCACTTTTATGTTGCTAGGAAAAATATTATTGTTATCATTTTAGCATTTTCTTTTCTGCTAATCCAAACTATTTCCTGGAACATAAAAAACAAGTTTTATAATCTCAAAAAGTTGACATTTGTCTTTTTTGTTTTTCTCAGAGACATCATGTCTAATTAGGTACGCATCAGAAAAAGTGAGTTTATTATTTATAAATTAAATGTGATACTTTGTGTAAACTTCTTTCCCTCACTTGATATATTTTCTTAGCATTTTACTTCAAAATGATAATTATTGCAGCTCAGTACACATCCTGGGCCTATTGAATATTTTCATAATCAGTCATCTTACTTACAATAAAATGATTTGCTCTTTTGTGCTAATGTGGGCTGTGAAGTAACAGAAAATATTTGAAGATGGTAGTTTCTTTTATGGTCATTTTTAGCTTTTTCAGATAAAACACTTCATTTCTGGAAGTTAGTTTTTCAGGATTATAAAATTAGCTCAATTTAAACATTAGCATTTAAATCAATTTGAAAATCAATTTAAACATCGTGTCCTTTTCTTGACAAAGAAATCAGAAAACAATGACTAGTGAGCCATTTCTACACTCTTACTGTGTGCTTTCCCTCACCAGATTCATAATTCTTTATTACACAGATTTTTGCATGATCTTCTTCACATGTGCCAGTCATACAATACAAAATCTGAGTATTGTGATAGTTTGACCTTTTTTGACACCAGTAAATTTTGGTTGCCATGAACATGTTCATAACCAGAGAGCCAGGAAAAGATCGCAGGGAAGGCCTGCCGGTGGGTCATCTGATTCGCTGTGCTCTTCTTTCAGTTTTGGCGTTAACAATGGTACATCTGCTTGGCATTAATTCCCACTGTCATAAATTAAAGAACAGATGAGAACCTTAAGACTGTATGTAAAGGTGAACTGGAGGGCACTGGACACAATGTTTCCTCCACATTGTTTATTCATATTCATCCCATATAAATATCCATTTAGTCATTCCTCCACAATGTTTATTCATATCATCTTTTAAAGCCTTTTTTAAGGACAACGAATTAGAATGAGAACAACCTAAAATCTAAATTGTTATGTAGATACAGAGCTGTGTGCTTTTATATAGATAGTATTTTATGTATGAAGAGACTGATTTTATAAAATAAATGACTTTCTCATAGTTTCAAGATCTAGTATTGGAACCTAGATATATTTGTCTCTGCAACATTTACTTTACCCTTAATCAAAGTATTTTTAACTATGTTTAACTGCTAGTGAGAGAATTTCTGAATAATTATTGTAGTCAATAAGCTCTTAGAGCCTACAACTTTTTTGTGTGTTTCTGTCCACTAGTAGATGCGTTCATTTCAATGAAATTAGCTCAGGGAACATTGGAAACCAGGTATGTAAGATTTTATCTGTATTTCTACTCAGGGTGTGTGATTAAATGGTGAACTTTATGTGACATGCTGGCTAGGCTATTGTTTGGTCAAATACCGATCTACATGTTACAGTGAAGGTTTTTTTTTTTATTCTTTTTTGTTTTTTGGATACAACTAGCAATAAAGTACTCTCCATAATGTGATTAGTTGTAGGCTTTCAGGCAAAGACCGAAAAACTTTGGGAAAGAAGAAATTGTTCAGGAGACTGCAAAACTGCACTTTGTCTGAGTTTTCTGCCTGCTGACTTGCTCTGTAGGTTTCGGATTTAACACTGCAGCATCAGCTCTCACCTCAATTTCCAGTCTGCACCTCTTGCCCTGTTTCTCACTTGGCTCTTTCCTCTGCAGAATCCGACTCGTATATATGGTGTGCCACAATTTGATTGTTTTCCTGATTTTCTTTGTTATTCTTGGATCTTCAATGTCCCCCAAAGCATGGTCCCGTGCAGCAGAGAGGCTTCCGCAGGTGATCGGATCGTGAGGGAGCTGACTCCCGGATGGATTAATCTTTGATGAACTCATAGTTCCGTGTGTTTTGAGGCAGATCCCTTGTTATAGAAGCGGATTCTTTCTTTACGTGCTGGCTGCCACGAGGTGAGGAGGCTCTTCCACCACGTGCTTCTGCACCCATGACTCTCTGCCGCCGTGACCTTTTGCCACCGTGACCCTCTGCCTCACAGGACCGAAGTGACTGGGCCAACCGCAGCCTGAAAAATACAAAATCGTCAGCCAAAATAAAGCATCCTCCTGCAGACTGATTTCTCTCAGATATTTTGTCACAGTGTCAGAAAGCAAAACACGAACACATCGTGTCAGGCTTTAAGTCCCTCACACCTCCCGTCTCTGCTACTCTTCTTGCTGAGATCCAGTGTGTCCCGGCGTTACTTCAGAGTTAATGCCACGCCAAGGACCTGCCATGGTGCTGGGGCTTTGTCCTTCTCCTTCTCTCAGCTTGTAATCAGTGACCCCTCTTTTGTCTTGGGGACTCACGTCCACTCCCAAGGATCCAGTCTATACTATCCTTGTGAAAGCATTTGTCACTTAAATGAAAAAAATCATTCCTTCATTCACTGACTCATTTCATCTATTTATTTACTGATGTTTTTTATCTGCCGAGTTTTAAGCTCTTAGAATTGAGTGGTAAACACGGAGAATTTGATCTCTTCCCTTCGGCTTATTAGATCGTTTCCTTTACTCAGGATACTCTGATATATGTGAGCTGTTTTATTAGTACTGCCTCTCCACTTCTTCAGACTCAAAGTGTGTGGGGTTTAATGATAAATTATGTGATCATCCGAATCATCAAAGCTATAGTCTAGTAGGGAGATGAACGTTAAACAGGTGCTGTGGATTGGGTCGTGTCTTCTCTCCCCACCCCAAGTATTCTGGAGTCCTAATCCCTGGCCCCCAGGGCCTTCTGTGGATGGAGGCTTCAGGAAAGACATATTAAGGAAGTGACACTGTGTTTGAAAATAAGTTCTTTTCAGGGGGAATTGAGTTCAAACGTGGTCATACCGGATGAGAGGGGGATGAATCCATGACTTGTGTCCTCCTAAATAGAAATGCAGACACACAGGCACACAACACAACATCTTGGTACAGTGGAGGGAGAGATTTAGCTCATATGTCTATAAGCCAAGAAAGGTCAGCAGAGAAGCTAGGAGGAGTAAAAGAAAAAGCATTCCCTAGAATTTTCAGAAAGACTATGGCCTTGCTGACAACTTGATTTTAGACATCTAACCTCCATTTATGAGAGAACACATTTCTGTTTTTTAAATCCAGTGTAGGGTATTTTTCTACCACAATCTGGGAAAAGCAATACAACGAAAAGTTGAAAAAATAATTGGTATCGCACAAAACAAGGTATAGTGTACTATGAGCACTGTGGTGGGAGAACGCGGGGCATTTTGTGGATGGGGAAGATATAACTGAGGAAGTAAGATATATGTGAACTTTAAAGGGTGCATTCCATAGTTTCAGGGAGAATGTGGCATTTTCTAGGATCCTGAGGAAAGATACAGTTTATGCGCCAAAGAAACCAAAATGAGATCAATACATAGTGGTACCTCGGTTCATGAATGCTTTAATCGCAAACAAGCTGATTTGAAAATAGAAGCATTTGGCAAAGTTTTGGTTTTGTTTACAAGCTCTGCATTGGATAACAAACACGATCATGCCCATCTTTCTCACACAAACACACATGTGGCCATATTTTCCAAAATCATAAAACAAATTAAGTGAACTGAAGTATCACTGTAGTTGAGATGTTAAGAGTAAAAATGATAGGTACATATCTCGAAGCTGCAAAGACAGAAGGATCCCTGTTGTGGAGAACTGGATAAAATATCATGAAGATTTGGATTTTATTCCAATGTTGGTGGGAAGTCACTGGAGCTTTTTGAGCACGGACATGGAAGCAATAGGTTCAGTTTGTGTTATAAAACATTACTCTCACTTGCTAAAGATTGGGATAAAAAAGAGGTATTGAAAGGAAGCAAGTGGATTCCTGTGATATTTAGAATGTAAAGGTATTTAGCAGGTATGGGGAATGAGGGAGAGAGGTGTGATGGGTGAGTTCTCATATCCTGGAGCAGACATCTTGGTAGATGATGTCTTTTGTGAAGGTGGAAAATACTAGGAGAAATTTGAAGGGGATGCCAATTTCAATTAAGACTTCTGTTGTGTTGCAGTTATATTTGAGAAAACTAAAAGAATATATACCGGTAGAGTATAGGCTCAAAAATAGAGTGCACAGTCAAAACGTAATCTGCGTACCCTTTGTTTACCCCCATTTGAAGAATGTAATCATTATGTACTGTAAACATGTACTAATGAAAACTAAAAATTGGAAAAAAGAATACATAAATAAATGGAATTGGAGCAGGGCACTTCCCATGAACATACTGGTCCAACTACAGCTTCTTTGGGTACCTAGATGCTCCAAATATTCTTTGTTTTCATGTAGAGCCACTTCAGTACCTTGAGCAGGTGTGGAGGGAATCTTTTCAGGAGACTTTTCCTTCTTTGTTGGCAAGTCTTTTCTTTTGAAACTCATTTCTTTCTTTCTTCTTCTGGTCAGGAATTCCTTTGACAGGGAAGAGAGTTTCATGGCTCAGGGTGAAGGTAGCTGTGGGTCAAGCAGGAGTGGGGATTCGTGAACAGGGATGGAGGGAAACTTTGGACAGAGATCTGTGGTGTCAGAGGGAAGTGCGTGTGATGGTTAAAGTGTGTTTTCAACTTGGCCGTGGGATCTGCCTGGGGATGGATGGAGCACATTTCTGAGTGTGTATAGGTGGGTCATGGAGGTGTGACCTTGGGGTCTCTTATCTAGCCCCTGCCCCATTTCTTTATGGAACTGTTCCCTTGCTCTGCTACCCAGCCACCACACACCGTGCAGCTTTGCTTTGCCGTGCCCTTCTGCCATGAGTTTCTGCCGTGGAGCCACCGTAAACTGGACACTTGCAACTTTGATTCACACTAAACCTCTGCTTCTTTAAGTTGTGGGTGTTGGTTATTGCATCGCAGCAGTAGGAAAGATGTCTAGTGCATTGTAGATAGAATTGTCTTGCGACACACTAGTGTCTTTTATAAAACAAACACAACATAGATGCTCCTTGTCTTAGGATGGAATTTCATTCCAACAAAAACATCATCATAAATTGAAAATATCATCAAAGCTACATCGAACATGCCTAAGCTATGTATCTTTGCCACAGTCGTAGTTTAGCAGCACAGTGGCAGGTGTTTACCCTTGAAGGTGCGTAGATGACTGGAACTTGTCATTTGCTGCCATTGCCTAACATTGCAAGACAGTATCGTACTGCACGTCATCAGCTAGGGAAAGACCTGTGGGGATTAGGCTTAATTGTCAGGTTTGGGAGCTGCCTTGAGTTTTAGTAAAGCACACTCTGGGTGTGTCTGGGTGGGTCATGGAGGTGTGAATTTGAGGTCTATGGCTGGGGACTGGCCCCTTCCTCTATCATACTGTTACCCTGTTTTGCTTTCCAGCTGCCATGAGGTTAGCAGGTTTGCTCCAGCATGCTCCCCTGCCGTGAGTTTCTGCCTCGGAGCAGCTAACCATGGACCGGACCCTCGAAACTATGAGCCAATGAACCTCTCCTCCTTTAAGTGTGTAAGGTAATCTGTCCCAGCAATGGGAAAGATGACTAAAACAAGAATAAAATTCATAATTTAAAGCATGGTTTCTACTGATTGCATATTTTTTCACACCATCACAAGTAGAAAAATCATAAGGAGAACCAGCCTAAGTTGCCAACTGTCTGCACTGTATTATAGCATGTGTTTGAAAAATACATACAATGTGATGAAAACCAGATCATCATCATTACAGTGGCTGGAAAAGAAAGTACTTGGTGTGAGTATTGGTAAACTATTGTGTTTACCACGTGAAACTGCAAGGGATGCTCAGGACAGAGAATGCAAGGATTTAAGATATGTTGGGTGAGCAGCTTCAGGCCTCAATATTGTCGGACTGAAGTTCTTTTCAGTCATTTATTCCCAGACGCTCTCCCACACCCCCAAATACCTTCCCTCCTTCCCTTGAATGACTTAGGTGCATTTTCCTGAGTGACTCTCAAGGCGTCTGGGTCACAGAGTGACTAGCTCACTGCTGGATTTGAGAGTGGAGTGTGTCTCACTTAAACGCACATGTGCACATGTGTGTGAAAGGCGAAGGTCTGCGGTACAGAAAAATCTGGAGTATGATTTATATAGCAGGTGGGAATTGGAAGGTAGATGAGAAACACAATACTTTAACATCAGCAGTAAAAAACTACTGTCCGTTTCTTCATGCATTCATTTACAACCATTTATTTATTGAGTACATACTGGTTGCTAGGTGCTCTTTTGCTCCTTGGGTGTGGTCCCTCTCTTGGGGTGCTTGCCTCTAAATCTTCCTAGAGTGTGTAGAAGGGAGGACAGAAGTATAGTGGGCTATAGGCAGGGAATTGTGTACCTTGCTAAGCGGTTTGGGTGGTGAGACAGAGGGCAGCAAGAGGAAGGCTCTAAAGGGAGGTGGGCATGCACGACCAGAGGTGAGAGGACCAGTCAGAAGACAGTAGGCAGCCTGAACAAGGGGTGGCAGTGGGCTAGAGGAAAGGAGGAGGGTTGCGGAAAGGAGGCAGGATGATCTCTGTTCACGCAAAGCAGTGTGACTCCAGCTGGGGCTTTGGTGCCCTACAGATCTGCAGAACTTTTCCTCGCCCCTTCCTGAGTGGTTGCCCCGGGCAGGGACTGTGCTCAGGTTCGCTTTGGTTGTCTGTAACACATGAGCACTCCAAGCGTCCACTCACCGTGTGATTACTGCTCCTTTCTGTGTACTGTGGTTGAGAATCAGTTCTCTGCTTATACCCATTCTTAAGTTCCATATTTTAGCTCTTTCTGCTTTGGCTCTCCTATTCCTTTATCTCCTTGAGAACTGCATATTCAAGACCTTGTATTTCATAGAGGACCAAATTTCAGGCAAGGAACGATTTTAAAATAACAATGTCCTCCTAGGTTATCATGAAGATAAAATATTATTCTAGATGCAAACACAGTAATCCTGATCTGTATTAAGAACTCGATAACAACTATTTCATGATCACTGATTTTAAAGAAAATTCTTAAGAGAGAAAATCTGTAGAGTATCTAGGATCAAACTGAATGTTTTTAATACTTGTTACATATATTGCCTAATTACCTTCCAGATTTTTTTTTTGGTGCTGGGGACTGAACACGGGGCCTTGTGTGTGAGGCAAGCACTTTACCACTGAGCTAAATCCCCAGGCCTAGTTTTACAGGAAGCTTGAAGAAATTTGGAGGAAGTTTAGAAAATTAGCCAATAATGAATATTTTTCAGTGATCACTGCCAGTTGTTAAATGACTAAAAATGTATGCAATAGCTTTAGGTGTACATTCTTGAATATTTTTCATGTGTTAATTGACAATTTGTCTATGAGTTATTTGTTTCTCTCTGCTGCCCATGTAAAATGCTTTCTCTGTAGGAGCGCTTTGTAGAGTAATAGCAAATGTAGAGTCATGTATAATGCAAATTTATTTTTGGATATAATTTTAATTATTCATGATATCAAATTAATGAGTTTTTTCTTATATGTTTATATTTCTCAGCCCCGTTTGAATAGATATACATTTATTTTTGTATAGTTTTATTTTTACATTAAAGTCTTTAATCCATGAGAAATTATTTTAAAGAAGTGTTTTAAATAGTGCTCCAACTTAATTTTTTCCCAAATGTTTGCTTGTGTGAGCAAGATTAATTATGATAACCTGTGGTTTTGTAGTTTGTTTTGTCTTATACCAAATTTTTGTGTTATAATGTATTTCTGAGCTTTAATGCACTGCTGTAATAATTCTAGTCCATATTCTATATAATGATGCAGATCTCTGTACTGCTCCTCTCATGTATAATGTTTACTGTTTAGTCAGTGGTTTGATTTTTCCTTTTCTCCTTTCTTAATATAATAAAATTATAAATACTGCATAATTGTGTTTTCAGTTACTAGTGCTAAGTTTTTCTTTAAACAAAAATTTAGCTCATAATAGGTAAATCTTTGAAGTGGCTTATATGTCCATCAACAGTTGAATGGATAAAGAAAATGTGATATTTACAACAATGGGGTACTACTCTGTAATAAAGAAAGATAAACTTGAGTCATTTGCAGAAAATAGATGCACCTTGAGACCATAATGTTAAGTGAGATAAATTAGACATATAAGCTTAAATATCTCCTGGTTTCTCTTTTATGAGAAACCCAGGTTAAAAATAAAAGGCAAAATAAAAATAGATGATGGGAAGTAGAGAGATAGATCATTCTCAGAGGAGAAGGAGATCAAAAATGGAGGGAAGGGGAAAGGGGGGAGGAACAGGGGATTAAAAAAAGAATTAAGGTGTGTTAAGTGCATGTACCAACTCCACATAAGGAATGTAAGCATTAGGTACCACAAACACATGAAAAAAAGAACAGGTAGAGGATCAAGAGATGTGTGGAGGGGAGGGAAAGGGGATGAAAAAAGGAAAGAAAATGTGTTATATACATGTAACAACCTCCCACAGGAATGTAAACATTATGTACTGCACACACGTGCCACACTGAGTTTTTTTGTTTTGTTTTGTTCTTTTGAGCAGGGTCTTGCTGTGCAGTTCAGGCCAGCTTTGAGCTCACCATGCAGTTTGGGTGGGCCTCGAACTTGTGGCTGTCCTCCTGCCTCTGCCTCCTGAGTACTGGGACTGCAGGCAACCACATTGAATTATAATTTTACCTATCTCTTAAGAGTTCTGTACTAGAATATCAGACACACCTTCACACGGTAAATAAGTTGCTGTCGAAATGATGTATTGAAATCAGCAAAGTGAAAACAGACCCATTTAAAAAGTCTGTGTCAAAAGAGTATGAAGGTGTATGTCCTTGAATTGCTAACCAATAGCATAAGAAGAGTATAATTCTCAGCATTAGGACCTGAAAAAAACTGACAAAAATTCAGGATACAGATAGTAACAGAAAGAATATTACATTGATTCATATGTAAACAGTATTTTTCACACATACAAACGCATTTGTGAAATATCATTTTGTTTTAATTTGCATCCAACATATGACATGCGTCTTATCTTATTTCTTACATGTAAGTGTTACACAATTACTGAACAGGCTTAATTTTTATATCAGTGAGAGCTATAGATATGTTTTTTAATAGAAGAGGATCGCTGGTGGGATACTGTTGAAGAAAACTGTGTAGGATATCTTCACAATAATTTTAAGATGTCAATTTGATTCTCTTCCTATCCTTAATTCTCATTAAGATAGGATATCGAGGTTGAGCTACGTGGTGTACATCGATAAATGTTGCAGGAAGTGGGTCCTCCATCGCTCTCTCCATAGCTCTAAAGGCAGGGATGGGATATTTTCATTAAAACAAGTAACTGTTAGATCACTAAAACTTTGTGATGCTAGGAAGGTTTTATGCTGCTGGTTTTTAAACTTTTATAAAATGTGTTCTGCTGCACGACCCCTGTTCATAAGCATCTGCATTGTCTAATTACTTGCCTTAATGGCTACATTCTTTTATTTCTGAAAGATTTTGGCTGCTGGAAAATCTTTTGCGTTAAGACTGGCTTCTAGGTTATCGCACAGTTAGTTCTTCGCGGCGTCCCTTTTCCTGCTTTTACATCATGTACTCATCTGGGTCTTCTTTCAGTAGTTTAAAGATACCGGTTTCAGCCGGGGAGGCGTCGTCCTCGCGGTCCGGAGTGTCAGAGAGCGGCTCGGTGTCCTCGGGTGCAGATTCTGTTGTGTTATTTTCGGGCGGATCTTCTGCTGTGTCAGTGGCCGAGTCTCCCGTGACGCTCACAGCTACGGGCGAAGAGACGATGAAGTCGTACCTGGACTCAGTGGCCGTGAGCAAGACGGAATTGGCGTCTGCTCCCTTTATCGTGCGTCTCCGCATCCAAACATTGACGTCCTCGGTAGACTCCTCATCACTTACGGTGTCTTCCGGGTTCCCTTGGTCTTTTTCGGCAGAGGTGTTCAGTTCGAACACAGTGATGAACTCTTCCTCGTCGGTGCCGCTTAGGGGAGCCGCAGCCTTGGGGTCCTGCGACACTGTCAGGTCAAGCGCAGCTGTGTTCCCTTCTGCCAGCGCTGTTGTGTCCGGAATCGCGGTGAAGCTGCTTTGGGCGGAGGCAGAGCCTTCGGCCTCGGGGATGGAGCAGTCGGTGGGCTCCAGGGAGGGATCGCCGTCCTCGCTGTCGGTTTCCCCTTTCTCCGCGGCGGCGGCCGGGAAGTCAGCACCACGGTCAGGGCTCCCCGCCCGGCTGCCCGCGCCCGCAGCGGGCCCTGAGCCGGCGTCCTCCCCGACGCCAGCGGGAGCCCAGAGGACATCTTCTTTTGTTCTAGGGGAAAAATCTATTAAAGAAACAGTGGCCGCTGGGGATGAAATCTTGCCGATGCTCACCGGAATGAAATTTTCAGGAGTATATTCCTTAGCCGTGGGGTCTGTAGCGCCCGAGAGAGTGGTTCTTTCTTTCTCCAGAGGAGCTGTTGACTTAATATGGGTCTCAACCTCATCTTCTGATTTTAGTCTTTCCTGTGTCGCCGCAAGCTTGTCGCCTACACTTGTTGAAAAATCACTTTCTAGCAGACAGTCATTTACCGAATTCACATGATCTCCTTCTGATGTGATCGTTGTTTCTGATCTAGGAATAGTGTTGTCTGCCCCAAAGAAGATGGTTGCTTCAGCCGGTGTTTTGCTGCTTTCTGTGGGAGGGTGAGAATAAATCTTCGGCAGTCCATCTTGAGCCATGGGGCTGAGCGGCGCGGCACACTCCCACGGGTCTTGCTTCTGGCTTAGTGGCGCAGCCGGGCAGGACAGCAGTTTATTACAGCCCCCCAAAGCGCGCGTCATCACGGTGATTGTGGCGTCAACGCCAGGGCGGTGACGCGGGCTGTGCTGGGGGTTGGTTCTGCGCTGTGGCTGGACATCGGCTTGTAAGAAAATTGGTATTAGGGGAAAAGACGCCGGAGTCCCCCATGATTACAGAACAAAAACTCACACCAAATATTTCCTTTTCAGGGGATTTAGGATTCACCGTGTCTCTGTTTACAAAGGCTGCGTCTTCGGAGAGGGAGCTGATGCCACTTGAAACAGACACAGCTTTGGGCCTGCTAGGTACGTGGTGGGTTTGGCCTCGGTGGTGGAAGCTGTAGAAGCCACAGGATTACGGGAGTCACCTGAAAGTCACCCATCTTCCGAGTGAGTTATACAGTCTTTTTGACGTGAAGCCATCTTCCCTGGAGATTTATGGTACTTAAATGTCCAAAAAATGAATGGCAGTTTTGGCAGTGAGTATAGCTGTAGAAGATAATGAAGTAGCGTAGACTTCAGTTCTTTTTTTCAGAGAGAGCGAGAGGTCTCCCTTTCTTGGCAGGAGTGAGAAAGCATTAGTTACTGGCCTGTTAGAGTCTTTTCTGTTTTCTTGTATTAACCTGAGTAACAGTGAATGTATCCAGTTTTGTAAGGTTCATTTATTTTAGGGATAGTTTTTGTAGAGAGTGTTATTTCAACCCCAAAAGACATTTCTGGCAGGAGTTGGTATTGTGTGTCCAGATTCACTGAGCAGCAAGAATCAGGGTGGTAAAAATTATACTAGGAGCAATAATTATATTATCAATTTCAGGGGAGAGTATTTTATTTTTTTTGTAATGATGTTAATTATATCAGGTATTATTATTTTGTTATCAACTTTAAAGTTTAGCTGACTGGATGCTGTCAGTGCTTTAGAACCTCTTTCTGAGTGCTTTAGAAAAAATGAAATTTTCAAATATGGAGAAAACTAAATCTGAGAAAGGGTGGTGGCATTACCCTTAAGTGGAATTTCCATGTCGAGGACAAATGGATTTCTTCATTAGGCGTAGACTCAACCTGAAAGCTTACAGTTTTCTCTCTTGATTGGCCTGACATAAATACATTGCCGTTCTGTGCAGAAATACCAGAATATTTTAGATGAAAAACTCCATTTTAAAGACATGATAATTTCACTGGAAATGTTTTTGCTTCAAAGAGATGTGACTGTTGAAGGTTCCAATGTCTTTACTGATACAGGAAGTGTCAACATCAGGAACAAGGAAGTCTCAAATTAGTAATCGGCACAGACTCTTTGTAGGTCCAGGGGCAGTAAATGAAGTCAGAGGGGAAAGTCATTCTTGAACTGACTAACTCAGTGTGAGGATTTTTAAATTTTTTTCATCATCTAATGTTTGTAAAGCTTAACTCTTGACAAGATGTGCTGTACACGAAGGATTTGGTGTTCTTTTTGGAGAAAATTTCTTTGTGTACAAAAAGAAAAAAAAAATCAAGAGCTAAGCCTTATAACTGCTAGGAATTATCTTACAAGACCTGGTATTTGTTATATTGAATAGACTTGACATCAGGTAAAAAATATTCACTGTAATGAGACTTTAACCTTCATTATCTATGACAAAATGATTATAACACCTTTGACTAATATGACAACTAACATTGTCAGTCTTTAATTTCAGGGATTACTTTTGTAGTTACTAACTCTGTTTTCACTCATGTTACTGTGAGGTGGACTCACATTGATTTCAACATCATTATTTCTCTCCTATGGGGAATATTATCAAAATTATCTGTGTTTTTCTAAACTGTTGACCTTAAAAAAGGACACTTAAGATTAAATGTGTGTTATCCTTCAGAGTGCAAGAAGTATATGGTGAAAATTCTTACTGGGCTGCATAAATTTTAGCAGCGTTGAAGGTGACTGCTTCAGAAAATACAGTATAAGCTTTGACCAATAAATCATTGCCACCAAGGATATGACCTGATTTATAGACAGAAAATCAGGTTCTATAGATAAAAGTTTTATTTTATTTGCATAGTAGTTTCATCTGTTGGTGTCTGTCACATTAATTGGGACATTTTATCTTTTTTCAGAAAGTACTAAAATTATTATTTTTTAATTTATTTCATCATCATGTTTGCAGTACACAATGACAACATTCACCATGGGGAATTGGTACATGTATCTTAATTCTTAACTCTTTTTACTTCCCCTTTGCCTCCCCACTCTCTGTCTTCCCTCCCTCTCTGTTCTCTTTCCATTTGCAAAAGACAATATCTGTGACAGATCTCTTGGAGTGTACATCTGCCTCATGCTGGCCACTAGAACAAAATCCTACTTGGCTAATATGTATTTTTTCCTTGTTCTAAAATCTGAGCTGTTTGACTTGGTTGATTATGCCTTTTTAAAGCTCTAATTTTTCCAAGTTCATGGCAAAAAGCCTTTAAAAAAATGTAAAAATGGGAAATCTACTAGCAAACATGGGGGGTTTCTCAATAAGCCTCCGGGAAGGCACATTTATGGTTTTCAGGGCTGCTTGGCAAGCAAAGGAGTCCTCAGAAAATGATGCCGCCATCGCGATCTCCGCCGATGCGGCTCTGTGTGGAGAATGTCTCGGGCTTCATCAGAACAGCGCTGTATGCAATTTAAATGAATCAGCTATTAGGCAAATGCTATCTCTCAAGGATAATAGAATTCCTGTTTTAGAAAAAGTTCATGTATCTTCAAATTTTATAAATTTATTGGAGAAAATGCAATTCTTTTTTATTTTTTGGTACTAGGAATCGAATTCAGGGCCTCGTGCTTGCAAGGCGCACACCCTAACCACTGAGCTAAATCCCCAGCTCCAGAAATACAATTCTTAACCTTGAATTGTGATCCTGATCATTGGAGAGTTACTGGGGAGGTTTCACGTCCTGAATCTGCACTCACAAATCATTTCCATCTTCAGGAACAGCAAAAGAAACAAGAGGCACCGCCTCTTCGAGACTTGTTTATGTCCACATCCGCATTTTTATTCTCTCCCTCTCCAGTGCTTGGACTGCTGGGTTCATGACCGAGCTTGTCACCTTTAAAGAATGTGTTGTCCTGGGCGGTCTCTACTTCTTCCTTCCCAAGGAAGAGGGCCTTTGCAGAAGGGTCAGTTGTGACCTCACATCTACTTTGCTGTTTGTAGAATAATCGTCTGTATCTGTAACTGAGGAATATCAGCCTCTAACAAAGCGTTTTCCTCAAGCTTCTTGTTAGCTTGTGGTACCACAGAAATTTCTTGAAACCTTGGTATTACTTTTTTCTATCTCAACAATGGGCTCCTCAATGACGTTTATAGTTTCTGAACCTTGGAATTCAGTATTTGCTGTTCTGGTAATTGTTTCCACCAGGAAGATTATCTCTGAGGAAGGTGAAGATATTTTTATTAGTAGGAATAATAGTAATTACTTCCATGAGCAAATTTGAGTACTCGGCAATGGAATGGGTTTCGTAAGGAGCAGATCTAGCTGGGAAGGAATCCTTGGATATAGGAAAGCTTTCATAAATTGCTTCAGAGATACAGTTGTAATTCATATTGACTGATTTATCACCAGCCATTAGATTTTTATTCCCTACACAAAAAGGCTAAACAAAGAGTATGTGTTTGAAGAAGGAACGAATCCAAATATCCTGATTAATTCAGGATTTACCTTGCAAGGCGTCTCTTCTTTCAAGCAGTTTCTAGCTTTCTTCATCCCTAGCCTTGTTCAACAGTGAACGCAAACCAAGTTCAGGCTAAGAGGCCTACATCTGAGGGAGAAGCACACAGTTCTAGGTCTCCCTCCTTTATTATAGTGGGGGAGACATAAAGTGTCGCAGCTAATGGGGTGCTTCTGAGTTAATCCCAAAACAAAAGCAAGAAAAAGGAACGTCAGTTGGCTTTTGTGTTTGAATCTCTCAGGTGAAGAGTGGACCTGTTAGCTTATCTTCAAATTGAAAGGGGCAAGCCTCATACTTTAAATATCATGCAGCCTTCTAAAGATTAAGTCTGGCATCTAGCGTCATTTTCCCTTAAAATCTACCTCCTTTCTCTGCTTCATAACAAAATTTTAATTCACTATGATAGCATTTTGCATATATTGCCATTTAGTAATCTACATGTGGATTCACTTTAATGGGCTACAGTTTTCTGAAGGACAGAATTGTGTTTGGTTTAGTGTCTGAAAAATAAATTTATAATACAGGAAAAGAATGTAGTATTTAAAAATGGCCTATAATAATATTTTTTCGTTTCTTCATGATTTGCATAAATACCATGCTGACCTCTTAGGGATTCACTTCCTTTAATAATCTTGATACTGGTAAATATAGCTGTTATCTCTAGTTTGTGAAGCTAATGATCTATGTACCTAGAATCAACCAGAATATACCACTTTTATTGTATCACCTGCTGGGGTTATTCCTTGACGCATACTCCAAAATGTCCATATAAATGTAAATTTGAATAGTTATTGACTTTCAGGCATTTTTTATTCAGTGCATGGTGTAACAGTACTTTGATCAAACAATGTGGAGGTTCAATCTGAACTCATTTCCCTTGTATCCCTTCCTACTCCATCTAAAAATTTCCTTACTGATAATGGGAACTTAAAAAAAAAACAACCCATATATTTCTTTTACATAAACCCATATACAAGTCTTACTGAATAGAAAGGCAAATAAGCTCAAATTTTTATCATTTACATTTTTTTAGCCTTCCTCAATTTTCTCTATCCTCCAGCTCAGCTTAATACTTTTCTGTAGCTGACATTCTTTTATTTCACATTGCAACAAATACCAAATCTCCACCATCACATTCAAGACCTTCATTGGATTGTTCCTGAAATCAGCCAGAATATTGATGTACAAGCATCTAAGTCCATGATAATTACCATTAGGCCAAAAGCAACATGACTTGAACTGAACTATAATGTTATCATCACTTTATTAGCTTGAGAATACTGTTCCCATGGTGTTAAATATTGCTCTTCAAGGAGTGGGTGTAATTGTTTGGAAAGCCACTACAATAAAACGGACTTAAGGATGGAAGGCCCGTTTGATTAGAGTTTGGATTTGCACATCTTTTTGCTTGAAGTAAGCTACCAGCTTCAGATCAGAATCCTTACATGGCATCAATTGATCTCTACAAGATCTAAGATAGAATTTCTGCCTCCTGGTTTTCAAAGTTGAAGCTGGCACACAAAAATCAAGGCTTTGTACACTAAGAAAATACATCTTGAAATTTTTTATGGTCTAATTGGGGAAATTGGGAAAAAAATCTATTCCAGAACTAGGTCTCTATCTGAGACCAGCCACAGGTGCTTCTCTGGAGGGGAAACAGGGTGACCTAGGGTCCTGGTGGGGACCTGGGTGGGGAATCTGCCAGGGAGGAGGCTCTCCTCACTTGTGCCTTCTATATATACTGTATATTGACCTCTTCCTCACCCCAGGCTCCTGGGGCTGGGCCCCACATCCCCTACCCCTACCTATATACTTGTCCCTGACAATAAAGTTCTCTATTTTTGGAAAAAAAAAAAGAAGAAAATTTTTATGTTCTAAGAAGTCCTAATCCTTTGTCCCTTTTATTGAAGTAAATAGGTCATTTATTTTTCCACAGGCTTTCCAGTTTCTGATTTCCTCACTATTTCTGTAAATTGTCCTCTTTACTGCTCATGTGGGCTAAAACCAGTGCATTTTTATGCCCTAAAATAATCACCTTGAAGGAAGAGCTACGAATTAGGAAATAAGTTCTGATGTCTGCATTCAGCCATAACCCTTCCAAGTTCCAGGCATAGTGTCAACTGATTTTCACAGAATTTTTGTTCTTTTTTATTGAATCTCTAGCTTATTAAATGACATATGTAATGGGTAGCAATGTCTATCAATGCAACAATTATTTATTGAGTATCTGTCAAAAGCACTGGTGGAAATAGAGAAATCAAAGCTATAACATTTATTCTCATAAACTTTCCAGTTCATTCTAGGAGCAAAGGGTTGCATGTGATTACTGTATCCATTCATTCCAGTATTAGTCGGGTGCCTATGAATTATAATGTTCAGCTCTTGGACTTGAATAACATATTTAGAAGCAAGATAGGGTAAATCTGATCAGTGAGTTACATAATCAAGAGAGTGTAATTTTTTGGTTTCAACAAATGGAGAAATCATTTTTTAGAAATGTTCTTATTCGTAAAGTTCAGTTTGGGAGCTGGAGTTGGGTTAGAGTAATTCGACAGGTATAATAAAACATGTGAACAGTGGCACATAGATGGGGTTTTTCAGAGCTACTTGAGGCTAAGAAGGATGTTTAGTTCCATGTTATTTCCTAACATTTATGGCCTGGGGTCAAGCATAAGATCAGTGGAGATCTAGAAGAAGCCCAGGGGACTCCCATTCAAGCAGATCCTCCTCCCCTGTGTCTCCATACTCACTGGGTTGCAGGTAGAATGTTCACTTGGTTTAAGACTGAATTCCTCTGGGACTTCAAATGTCAGGATGTGGAGTGAATTCAAAGGAAAGGACATGAGCATGGAATATGTTAGTTTAAGGATCTGAAGATGTGTGCCAGGCCTGGGATGCTTTCCACTGCGTCTTTCAGAGCGCAAGTGACGGGATCGATAGTGTGCCGAGTCATATCAGTTGTGTCTACTGTGCATGTCCTTTCCCACAATTCATTCTGTTATGACTGGATACATGAGCTATAGTTCACGTCTATAAAACTTTAATGAGTTCCTAGTGAAGAAAAGTCATCGTCGGGCATGCTGGCATGTCTAGCAGCAGGTGTCCTGGTTTGGAATTTCAGGAATTGCCAGGAGTCCTTGTTGTTTTATCTCTGCCTCTAGGTAGTGGGCCTTAGGACAAAGGTGGGGGGGGTGGCGCTGGAGCATTTTCCAGGTTCAGGTGAGTGGAGGAGGAGTGGGCCCATAGCCTCCTAATTAGAAGTACACACCCTGGAACACACATCTCTCAGCTTTGGCTCATAACACATCTCAATTTTCTCTGAGCTTCTGCACTGGACTCTTGAGTTTATCCTACATCTCTGTCTAATAAACCCTCCTGTGCCTCTTACTGACATGTCCTGAAAATTCTTGTTATGTGAGGTGAATCAGCAAGCCAGCAGACCCTTCTGCCAAAGGGCGGGACCGGTTGGCTGTTTCAGGGTCAGGGACTGTTGGCCCCAGCTCAGGGACGATCTGCAGTCTCAGTCCTGGTGCTGTAGCTCTGGGGTCCTTTCAGTTGAAGGGTGATCTCGTCTCTAGGAAAGGATCATGTCTGTCTGTGGAGTTCTCCGTCGGGTGGGTCCCAGGTTTGGGGCTGGGGCTCCAGGTCTCCCGGTGGAGCGGATGTCTCTGTAAACCTCTCGTCTTCGTGTCTCCCATCTTGAAGAGCGATAGGACCCTGTAAACTTCAGGCCTCACTTTGAGGACGTTCAGAAGATGCCCTCTAAATGGCAAACATATGCAGTGTTGCAAAGAGACTTGCAACACTGATTTGAGGTAACCAAGGATACAACATGAAAGTCAGACTTCGATGTGCTCTCAATTACTTACTGGACAGAGGCGTGGGTCATAGCAAAATGGCTTTTTTTTTTTTTTTTTTTTTTTTATCTTAGCCAAACTTATTTTAATGAATTTTTTTAAGAACAGCCCTATGAAATCAGAGTGTGCTTTCAGTTATACTGGCCATGGTGTTTCACAATCAAATCACCCTTTTAAATTAAGCCACAGAGAACTAAAAGTTTACTAGAGAGCTGCAAAGTAGTGCAAGCACTTTCATTTTCGAACAGTTTATAACACTGCTTTTTAAACACACCAGCAGGTTTTTTTAATCTTAAAAAACTTTTCTAATCTTAACTTTTTTTTGATCAACAAATGGTTCAAGAACCTCGAACTCTATTTTAGCTCACAAAGAAGCCTCAGAATAAAATGGCTTTTAAGTCCCTGACTGTCTGAGAAGAAAATACAAATCATGCTCTTAATGAGCAGCAGGTAAGGGCCAAAGATGCTGCCTGTTTCTCCAGTCCTATGGTGGTCTTTAACTGTGTTATGACTGTGCAACATCGTTTCTATAACTTTTCAATTAAAGTTCTTTTCCCCCAGAGGATTTGTGCTTCAGTTTAATTATCACTATTACCAAAGGCAATGGCCCAGGCTAGCTGTTGAGAGTATTGAGGCAGCAGATTAGGGCATGGTGAAGCTGGCTGGGGAAGTAGGCATGAGAATCACAAAATCTCAGGATACATATACAGAGCAATTCCCAAGCCTGGCACATGAACTTCTTATGAAAACTCAAGCAGGCATTTTATAGTATGGCCTAGACCTGACATCAGCCTGAAGAATGGGTAACACAAAAAGGACTGCCCACATTGAGCTTTGCCACTCTCTTCCCTCTTCCATGGTGGCCCAGCAGAGTGCGCTTCTTTTCCTACTTTTACTTGGCCCAAACTGCTCTGCAGAGTCTGTTTCTTTTCCTACCTTTAATAGAACTTTGCTACCATTTGCGCTTGTCTTGATGAATTCTTTGCTCAGGACAGAAGGAACCTAGAAACTACCTCCAGAAAGAGGCTCCAGCACCCCCAAAACTGGTAACAGTATGATCCTCTGTGTTGAATGCTTTTGTCACTGACTGAGGGCCAATGAGGTTTCCCAAAGAGGAGATGATAACCTTGAATCACCCCAATCACAAAGTGGGCTGTTGGCTGGCTGAATTCTGTCATAGAAAAAGAGTTTTCAAGAGGTGTACAGCATATAGGCAGAATTTTAAATGTACACATTAAAAAAAAATAAATAAAATGTACACATTCGGAGAGAGTAGAGAGGCCATCAGGAGACATGGGCCTTACTGTTGCAGCTGGTACATTTACCAGGTCTTGGGGGTGAAATCAAGATGAGTGATCTAGGATGTGTATTCCTGTCAGGTTAGCCATTTGGGGAGAATTTTAGAAATGTACGTGGATTTGAAGGTGAGATATGCAACCCACTAATATCACTGTTTCCTGGAGACAGAGGTCTGTGGGAGGAAGGGCAGTTTACAGGAAGAAAAACACAGGCCTAGAGCCCACTTTGTACGCTTATTGTGTCTTTTAAAATCCTTAGGAAAGGAGTGGAGCTGAATTTCCCGGAAGGCCAAAAGGCTTGAATAATTCGTGTCCTGAAGCTGGAGTTTTTTTTTTTTTTTTTTTAATTATGGCTTTCCTAGTCTCCTTTCTACTTACCTGGATTTCTTTTATCCTACCTTACTTTGATATCTTCTTGTGGAGCTTGGCTGATGAGAACTCTAACCCAAATGTTGTTTTTAGTTTCTGTATTCCATATGGCTAATGTGTCAGAGGGAAAACTGCACTTCTGTGTTTCCCTGAAAATAAGACTTGGGTTTATATTACTTTTTACTCCAAAAGACACAGTGGGGCTTATTTTCAGGAAATGTCATACTTTTTCATGTATGACAATCTACATTTGTTCTTGTACAATATGTGAAAAAAACCTATATTTATTCAAATACAGTCATGTAAGCTTCTGAAATATCATCCTACCTCTCCTAACTCCAAATTCCAGCCTGAGTTTCTTACAACTTCTATTAGTTACCTTTCTAGAGCCAATGGTTTACAAGAGAGCAGATTTAATACAGGACATTTGCAAGTTACAATACCACCCATAAGTCAAATGCTGGAAAAGTGCTGAATGATGGTCCATCTGTGCACGGGGGACCCAAAAGATCCACTCAAGGGCTGGGAGCCCACAGTACTGTCCCATGTACATCCGTGTCTGCAGATGATGGCTGAAGAAATCTTTACTGGAAGGAGGATATGATATTTGCAGCAGAGATGAGACCAGAGCTCCCCTGAAACAACAGCAGCTATCCTCGAGGACAGCAAGGCCTCGAGCTCCTTCCTCAGTGAGAACAGCTGAGTTCCATTTGCGAGAACCAGCCACAGCAGATCTTCTCCTGGGAAACAGCCTGCCAACAATCTTCTGCTCCCATTCTGCTTTATGTTGCGTCAGCAATAATCCTCAGGCGGATCCTTTGCACCCAGAACCACACCAACTTAGTCCAGCTGGATTTCTGCCTCAAGTTGACCACAATAATAAGTCCACCATATAACTCCATTTCTGGAAGACCCACTGGCCCCAATCTCTCACATCCAGCAGTAGAGCTCTCATAAATGTGGACTGGTTGTCCATGTAGCCTGCTTGTAGTGCGTTGGCAACTCAGCTGTCAGTGATTTTTATCCCATGAATTCTTCATCCAAGTCATGGCCTCTTGCAGGTTGGCTTCACAAAGTTTCTGAGACAGGAATGGCAACAAATTTGATGACAGTGAAGAATGATGGTCCACACAAAAGTGACAAAAAATTGCAGGCACCAAAGAAAATATTTCTTTTTTTCACATGAGTGCATTAATATCTCTATGACAACATACAGTGTTAATGAATTATGAAGGTTCATACTAGCCACAGCCGTGTCCGTTCATTATCAAGTGTGCATGTTATTCGTGTGTTATGTCTGTACTCCAGTTTGTCATTTGGCAATAAGTTTCAAGTTCCTCTGTTACATAGGTGTTTACCTCTCATCTGAAGGTGCCTGCTTGAGTATTTACAGATACTTAATTATAATTCATATTATCATCTGAAAGTATTAATGTCGATAATATTATTTATATTTAATAGCATTTATTATTATTGTCTAATTCACTACATCCATCATGTGTTGCAGTGGATATACTAAATGCCCCTGACTGGCTGATGATCTTAACTGGGGCTTATTTTGGGATAGGGCTTAGACTATGACCATCCTGAAAAATCATGCTAGACCTTATTTTCTGATTAGGTCTTGTTTTCAGAGAAATACGGTATGAAGTGAGACAGCCAAAGAAGATTTTATTCAAGACTTATTTTATTTTATTTTACTTTTCTGGCGCTGGAGATTGATCGAACTCAGGGCCTTGGGCTTACTAGGCAAGAGCTTTAGCACTTGAGCTAAATCCCCAAACCCTATTCGAGACTATTCTTATAGTCAGTTCTTTCAAGTAAAAGTTGGGGCAAAGGACTGTCAGCAGACATTGGCCAAGCACGTGCCTTACTGCTGAGTTTGCAAGTATTTTCTGTGAGTGTGCGGGCTGTGTTTTTGCCAATAGGTGCTTATCAGTTTTGCACTCTAACCTTCCAAAAGAGAATGAGAAGGGGTGGGGGATGGGACGTTTTCTTCCCCGATGATTCCATTTCAAAGGACCTGGGTTCAGGTCCTTAGCAAGAGCATTCCTGAGTTGCAAAACTGAAAAGAAACCTTAAAAAAAAAAAAAAAGAAACCGTTTAAAAGAATTACATAGCAAAGTTTGGAGAAATGATTTACAATTGCATTTTTTTTTTTTAAATAGGAAAAAGCTCTAAGGAAAGGGAGATCATAGCCATAGAATGAAGAAGAAACCCATCTAAAATCTAGTCAAGGAGAGGGGAACATGAAGTTCTTTGTCATCTTTATCTTTAAATATTGATCATTAGGAGCTTTTTAGAAGCACAAGCATATATATCTCTTTATTTTTAAACTGATACGTAAACATCATAGAAATTTTACAATTAGCATATGAATTTTTAAATTCTTTCCAAATGTATGTGGGACTGAGAAAATGCACATAGGGAACAAATCAGTTTTAAAATGACTTATTGAAAAAATGCTGAAGAAATAGACATGAAAACATTTCCTAAAAGGGAGAGAGTGAAAGAAATAGAATTTCTAGAATTACCTCATTTCTGAAGAGAAATGGCAGTAAATACCTTGTTTTATGTAGCCTTCAGTATTACTCTTTTTGAAAGGAAAAGCCAGTGGTTATTTTCCCATGAGTTGGGACCCTTACCTGAAATGGCATTCTAATTTAGCTCAAACTCGAACTAAGAGAAGTGGGGACAAGAAGAGTTAAATAGAAATAGAAGGCATCCATACTTTTCTCCTAAACTCAGTCTATGGCCCTGTTGACATTTGTATTAATCACCACCTGAATGTCTGTAGATAGCAAGAGAATGTTAAACTCCCCTCTCTCTTCCTTGCCCTGAATCACTCCTCTTTCTTATCGACACTTAGACCCTGACCCTTTGCCTCTTCACTGTCAGCAGAATAGCTAACCTCCTCGCTCAGACAAACTCCAGACCCCCATATTTACTCAGTTCCCTTTCCTGCCCTGGTGCCTGGTACCAAAAAACCCATTTTGAGTCTGTAATCTCAAAAATCATCAGAATTCAAAGAAGAATGTATGCAAACCGTATATAAGGGATGAACAGATAAAGACTCCAGGTTGAGAGCTTTTCTCACACAAGTGCCTCTCGATCGCCAGCGAATAAATCGGACTCGAATTGGCTTTTGTGTTCGAGTGGTTTCTCTTTTCTTGCGACCAGGTGAGGCGGGACCGAGAGGATGGCCTGTGGGCCAGCTTGGACTTCCACTTCATTACCCACATCCTTCTGTGCCCTGTAATTGTGAAGCCCATGAAATCTTTTTATTGTACAAGACATTCCAGATGAAGAGGCATTCCACTTCTTGAATAGGAAAACTTGCACAAACAGGAGATGGACCAGTAAGTGACCACAGACTCAAAGTCCGATCCCAAGACCAGCAGGCACTTAGTGTCGTCATTCCCCTGAGCCCCTTATTGACTCTGACTTGTGGGACAGAGCTGCTTGTGGCCCTTTGGAGCCCGGCCCGTCTCCAGTCTTTATCTTAAATAAAACCTGTCCTTGCTGCAAGTTTTCCCTCCTCTCTCTTCTTATTTCTTAAACTTTAACGTTCCTGACAGTTCATAATTCTGTTAGAATAAACCATATCTAGTTACGTACTTACTTACATGTTTTATGTTTAGAGTATAGTACATTTAGTTAGTTATTTTCAAGGCTATTCATTGTTATTGTTACTTTGGATATTTTTATCCACCTTTAACAAGAAAATCTTACATTGAAAAAAACCTGTCCCAGCAATTCTTTCTCTGATATATTCCTAGGTCTGCTCTTCTTATCTTAGAGATTATTACTAGTAGTAATATTGATACAGGAGAAATATAGTTCCCAAACTGCTTAATGTCAGCTGTGCCACATTGTGTCCCCTGAAATCGAAAAATGAATTTCAAGGAACAGTGGATATTCGGAGTAGGAAAGAATTATTGAGAGATAGCTCCAGTGACGAGAGTGGGTAGTCACCAAGGCCATTTGTCAGGGGTAATTTACAGAGCACAGACACACCATGTGTCAAACTACAATCACCCTATAGAATTACGAGTATAGAAGCTTAGCTAATGCTGGTCTGATAGGGAAGTGCGTCATGTAGCAAAGGTGCACAGAAAGAACAAAGGCATTTTTGGGAAGGGATGGGTGCAGCTGCTCTGGTCCCCCACCTGGGTAACTGATATCTCTCTGGACTTTACTGGACCAGATGATACCAATCACAGTAGAATCTCAAGTTATTGTTTATCCTTCAGGGAGACATGCAGGCCGGTCATTCCATCTTTATCTTGAGTCTGGCTGTCAATGGATGTGCCTGCAGCCATGATTTTGGTGTGTTCTTGTCTGTTACACTGACATGTGTACCTCTGATTCTCTTGAGGGCCCATCCCTACCTGACTGCCTATTAATTTCTCTCTAACTTAGCTGTGTATAGTAGTGTTATTGCCATGCTAGGGTTGAACCTAGGGTGTCATCCATGTTAGACAAATGCTCTAACACTGAACAGCATCTCCTGCTCTTTCTTAGAGTTTTAGGTTGTAACTCTGTGTCCACACTAGTTCTTCATTATAGTGTATATCTATTCTACAAACTTTTCTAAATTCTATTTTCTTTTCCATAGACTTTTCTTTTTTTGGTGCTGGGGCCGAACTCAGGGTCTTCTGCTTACAAGGTGAGCACTCTAACCACTGAGCTAAATTCCCAGCCCAGATTTTTCTTTCTTAATCATAATATTTTGTTGTCATTTCAAGTTGAATTTAACTGAAAGGTAACTCTTGCTGTAGTTGTTAAGAACAAATTATAATTTTTTGACTGTTGCTCATTCATTCTTGTATTTGAGTTTGTATATATATAATGATTTTTCTATTTGAAGTACCTTTTGGACTTGTCTTCGTACCTGTTACTTTATCAGATGCCTACCAACTCAAATGCCCTTGTGATCTTGTTAAAAAATGTAATTTTTACAGTGATAGAGCTCAGTAATAATTATTTTTTAAATAGCCAATTGATCATGATTTAATCATCTGTTAGACTATTCTTTGGGATCACTCTTCTAGAATTCTAGGTTTTCTGAGTGTTGGCTTATGTATTAGTCAATATTCTCTACAGAAACAGATACAACAAGACATTTGAATTCTAGTCTTTGTTTTGCTGCATGTGTTCTGACTCTGAGGGCATTCTATGCTTCTGTGTCCTTACATGTAGAATTAGTAACTTTCTGCTTTCATAGAATTGCAAAATCAAAATGTAGCCATATAAGGAGCAACTAGCTATTATGCAAGGTATCCGGGGGATATGTAGAGCACTGTTGGATTTCTTCACTAATTCTTTGCATACATTAATTGATCTGTTTACCGAGATGCTGGTGATGAATCTCTGTGTTGCTTTCACTCTGTGGAAATCGTGTAATGGCAGCTTTAGGCTTACTGGCTGTAGTTGTAATAGGAGGTGGTGGTGGTGTGCTGTTAATAGCAGCAGAGGTGGCTCCAGCTAAGGCTGTATTTGTGGTGACTGTTGTGGTCTCTCCCATCCGAGTTGAAGCTTTAGTACTTGAGGAAAGAGGTTCAGCATTAGAGGCCAGGGTGACTGGGATAGTGGTGATAGTAACTGGGACACTGGTGTTATTAGATAGTTAAGTTAGATAGAAATTATTAGGTAGCAGAGAGAAAGAGAGTGGACCCTAGAGGAAGTCAGTGCAAAAGATGAGACACTCTAAGACTGTGGCTGGAGGTGACTCTGAAGAGAGCCAGGCCTCAAGGAGGAGCCCAACAGCCAGGCCCATGCGCTTCCTAGAGAAAAACAGCAACTTGAGATTATACTGTGATCGGCACCACCTGGGCCAGCGGCCCCAGATAGGCATCAGACACCTAGGTGAGGGACCAGAACTCCTGGACCCACAGTCCCTTCCCTCTCCAGGGATGCCTTTGTTCCTTTTACGATTAGAAGTTACAAATAAGCTAAAGTTAATGATGCTCACCCTGCTACATGACTCGTTTCTCTACTGGATTAATATTAGCTAAATGGCTCTACTTGTAAGCCTACAGGATGACTGTAGTTTGACCTATGTTGTACCCACATTGTGACATTGCTGTATAAATTACCCCTGACAGCGGCCCTTGGTGGCTACCTACTCAGGACCCCCTCTCTGAAACCCAAGAGCTGTTCTTCTTATTTCCAATAAAATGCTCCTAATCTCCTCTTTGGGTTTACAACTTCATTCCCTGATGTTGTGAGATCATTGAGCTCTGTACATCTGACATCTAACAGGTTGGTAGTTATTGTTCCTGTCACAATATTGGCAACTGTTGCGATACCCGAGGCGGACAGTGTCACCTCGATACTTGTGGGGGCAGCAGCTATTGCAGTGGTGGTTGTAATGGGAATGTGGAAGAGCTGGAGCAGTACGGACAAAAGTGGAGCCTGATGCTAAGGTTGCAGAGTGAGCTAAAGGGGTTGTGGCATTAGTGGGTGAAGTTGTTGCATCTCTGCCTCGAGTAGAGGCAGCTTCAGAGGTTGTGATAGCTGCTGATCCCATGGAAGTCCTTCCCTGAAGCTGTCACTCCATATGCCCAGATGGCTGAACCTAGAGTGATCAAAAAGTATAAATGAAGAGCAAAACAGAGTGGTACGTCCGTTTGTGAACTTGGTTCAAGGATTCTGTGAAAGATGGCCACGGTCATGTTCATCGCTGGATGTTCAGGAACAGAAATAAAATTTTGTCAAATGCGTCTGTTTGCCAACTAGATTGTTCGTCAACAGAAGCGTTCGTGAACCGAGGTATTACTGTAAAGGATAGATAACAGGAAGTAGGAGATAGGTCTTTCTCAAAGGGGCAGGGGATCAAGAGAAGGAGGGAGGGGAAAGGGGAGGGAGGGGAATGAGAAAAGGAATTAAGATGTGTTATGTGCATATACTAACTCCCCACAAGGAATGTAAACATTATATACTACAAACATGTACTAATAAAGAAAAGGATCTGAAAAAATCAAAAAAGATGAAAGAATGAACAACAAACGTGACTTATAGAAAAAAACGAAATCAGTTGAATTTAATTTTAAAGCACAACAATTAAAATTATACTTATTGAAAAGAAAAGACCAGGTTGGGTGGCAAAGGCAGGAGTCCTGGAGGGTGAAATCCGGCGCAGCTGTTGCGGGGTACCTGTCCCGGCTGCGCGGCCAGCCGCAGCTGTGTCACCGGCGGTTAGGGGCGTGGCTAGGCGCTGGGGGCTGTGCCTTCTCCCGAGGTGGGGGAGCTGTTCCCATTCGTGCTGTGGTCAAGGACCCAGCAGATACGGTAGTAACTAACGGTAGCTGCGAAGTCTCTTTCCGAGACTGTGGAGTCCACGGAGCCAGTCGTCACTCGGCCACGTGGTGTGGCTGAAGCTACAACGGTTGTATCAGCTGCCAACTTGGTGGTTGCTGCACCCGCAGGGCACTGGCCTTAGCAGTTGCACCACCTGCTGTGTGCGTGCTATCTCCACCCACTGGCGTGGCAGCAGTGACGGGCCCCCGTGCAGTGCCTGAAGCAGGTGTGGCAGAACCAGAAGCAGCCAAGGTAGAAACTGCAGGTATTTCCGTGTTGGCAGAAGCCAGCAGGGTGGGCGCCCCGGCTGAGGAAAAGTAGCACACCTGGTGGTGGCAACGGTCTCTAGGGCACCATTGCATGTGTGGGCTCAGCAGGTGTGGATGTTGCGGCAGCAACAGCAGGAGGTGTTTGTGGAAGTTGTAGAGGCAGCTTTAACACAGGTCAGAAATGGAAATTGAGGCATGCCCTTCCCTTCATTCAACCATAAACACAATGATTAGCCATGTTTAAGCTTAGGAGGTCGTGATGCCTGACCGGGCAGGTCATCAACACCAAGGAGAGATGGAGTGGGAGGTGGCCGGAGCCAGAGGCATCTGATCCCAATGGGAGGCACCTGGGGTCAGAGGCGTCTGACTCTTTAAATACTGAAAGCCTGCATCAATAAGGGTTTCTCTCCCTCCTCCCCTCCCCCCTCCTTCCATCCCTGTCCCCCTCCCTTCTCCCCCAGCCCAACCCAACCTGAAGCCTGCCTGTCAATGCCACAGCCCCGAACGTGCCCCCTCCCACACAGTCAACGCCACCACCAGCTCCTTCTCCAAGAACTTCACAATCACCAGCAGCAGCTTCACCTGTGACCGACGTGTCTTCTTTCTCCTTTTTCCTTTTACCCTTCTGTCTGTTCTTGCTGCTATCGTCCAGTGATCTTTGATAAATGTAGCTACCTACTACTTACTACAGAGTATACGCTTGGCAGTTCTTTCCTCATGGTACACAAGAACCTGGACTGTTTCGGGCCTGCTCAACTGTAGCAGTGTGAGCAACAGAAGCGCCTGTGACCCAGAGAGTGACCCCTCTGGGGTAGGGCCAGGTGCAGTGGCAGGCAGAGGCACAGGCCAGGAGCATCGTGGAGCTGGCCCTGAGTGGTGGAGGTCGGCCGGGAAGCAGCTGTTTCTGGGGTGTGGGTTCCACCAAGGCACTGCGAGGCTGGCGCAGATGCCCGGCTAGTTGCTGTGGAGGCAGGCTCTGTGCACCGGCACGTATTGCTGAGTTGGTGGCTGATGTTGTGAAGGTTGTGGTGGCCTGTCATCGGGGGACAGAGTTTCATGTGTGCTGGTTGTTGTATCTGATCCCTTGGGAGTGACGCTTGCACTAGTCAAGACAACTGACATAGACACTTTGCTCTTGAATGCAGTTAGTTGGTGGTAGTTAGTTAGTGGCAGCGGGAGGTACAGCAGTGAGCAGACAGGCTGAAGTGTGACTGAAGTCAACCGTGTCTGTCATAATGCCTGCTGCATCGGCCTGGTGACGACACTGCTCCCGGCCGTGGTCCTGGGGCAAGTGGGCAGAGGCCACAAGTCTTTGGAGGATAGTTGTGAAGAGGAAGTTTGATGAACGGATTTTTAGCAAGCAGGCATGAAGGAGCTTGAGAAGGAGTGGAGGCCTGAGGACACGATGGAAATGGTTTTGCGACTTTCCAGAAAGATTTCCTTTTCTTTTGTGGGAACTTCTGCTGTGCAGCTTGAATAAATTCAGATCCTTTGGGTTTAAAAGACTTTACCCTTTTTTTTTTTTTTTTGGCAAGTAGAAATTTCCTTTATTAAGATTGTTTTACACTTTCCTTGCTAACTGAGGCGGTCTAACCCTTGAAGGGATTCAAGCAGATGAAAAGACTTAGACAAGCTCTTTTGGATGTGCTTAGCCTGGTATTTGCTGTTAGAGATGTGAGCTTGCTCCTCTCTCTCTCTTTCTTTTATAGTTTTAGTCTTTGCCAGATGGGGTTGTGCAGTCTATACCTGCTGTCAATCATTCCTGTCACTATTTTGGCAAGTATAGCTACCTTTTGGATTTTCTTCATGGCTGGAGATCTTTTTACTTGTGGCTGAGTGGGTTCAGGCTGACTGAATGGTCTGTGTTTGGTAGAGATTGATGGCCTCTTTCTAGTCATTTTTAGTTTGCTAGTTTTTCCAGATATTTTTCTCTCTGCTAGCAACTGACTTAGTTGTTTATTGATAGACTTAGACAAAGTTTTTTTTTTTTTTTTTAATATTTCTTTATATTTTTCTCTTTGGCCAGACTGTTTTTGGGAACTGGAGGTCTGCCTCCTCTTGCCTGGTTTGGCTACTTTCTAGACGTGTAACAAGGTGCTCTTACACTGACTTGGCCTTTCCTAGATCCTGGTAGTGTGTTTAGTACGGCTTAAGTGCTTTAGAATGATGACTTTGCTTCTTGGGAGGTGAAGCACGAGTGCTTTACGTTTCTTTAACATTTTAGTTTGCCTCTTGTTGTTTTCCTTTTTGTGACATCTACTCCCGGCTGAATGAGCTTTTCCTTGGTAGGTTCCTGCTATCTTTTTGGTTTCCTTTCGACTGTTCTTTGTGGCTTTGAAAGCTGCTCTTACAGTTGGCCTTTTCTTGATTGGAGTTAACTGTTTATTTTTTGCTTATTTGGAGTTTTTTTGGCTAAATGTTTTTGGGGGACTGGTTTAACTCTTATTGCCTGATTTAATTTTTTCTTGGAAGAGAGAATTCTTTTAGATTTACTTGGTTCTTTCTTTTCGGACTTGGATAATTGTTTTTCTTGGATGGTGTGGAAAAGGAGTTTTTTCCAAACTCTTTAGTAGGAAGTCCCGTCTTCTAGGGCTTTCTTCTTAGGTATTTTGGCAGCTGCTCTAATTTTAAGTTGTAACTGTTTTATAACAGAGAGAGACTGGACTTTTTTTTAATAGCTGAAGAAGGCTTTGCTGCTTACTGTTGTCTTGGCAGTAGTCTGTTGACTATCGTTTGACTGTTTCAGAGTTTAACTTCCCTCATGGGATGTTTAGTCTTCTTGGACCAGATGAATGGAAAGTCAATGTAGTTTTCTTAGAACTGGCTTGAAGATTTTGTTTTTGTGATGACTGATCAAATATTTTCTTTTCCTAGAATTTGAGGATAACCTGCTTGCTGCTTTGTTAGTCAATGCAGAAGGGAAATAGCCCTAGAGATAGGAATGAAGGGGGAACTATGGGCAGGTGGGACAGATGCATGAGAATGGGCTTGAGGTTTCCTTGTGAGCCAGGCAGGTGGAGATCATTTCCTGATATCCTGGAATTTGGGACTGGGAATTTGTTGACTGTTGATTGTCCTTTTTACTGGATAGCCCCATGAGGGCTGACTCTGTTGCACTGCAGGGGGGAGAGAATAGAAGGTATTGCTGAGTGAGACACTGAATTAGTTATTGTATTTGCATTTGACTGATAGAAACTGGGGTGCTCTTTACATAGGGAAGTGCTTTGTTTTTAACTATGTTGTGATTTATAATTGGATGTCCCCCAACAGCCTCATGCATTCAGAGGTGGGGGGGCTTGTGGAAGGTGATTGGTTTGGAGGCACTAAGCTGGCTTGGGGTTGGGAAGTAGCGTCTAGTTGGAAGAGGTGGTCACTGGGGGTGTGGCCTAGAACAGTCTGTATCCCTCCCCACTTTTCATTCATTCTCTCTGCTTCCAGGCTGCTAGGAGGTGAGCAGCTTCTCCTCCACCAGGACCTTCTGCATGCCGCCCTGCCTCAGAGCAGCTGACTGTGGACTGAAGTCTCTACAAACTGTGAGACAAAATGAACCTTTCTGCCTTTTAAGTTGTGCATGTCATATATTTTGTCCCAGCAATGAGCAAAGTGACTAAGACAAAGGATATTTTAATTTGGAACAACAATATAAGTTTAAAATAGAGCAAGATGGTAGAGTAGGAAATCTCAGGTTTTAGTCTTTGTATTCTCACCCTCACAGAAAGTTCAACAGACCAGAATGTGTGTATGAAAATTTCAACAGATGGGGGGAAAAAGCCTGAGATACTGAAAACTGATAATAGTTCTACTTTGAAATTGGTACCTTCCCCACACCCCGAAGTCAGCAGGAGGCCACACAGAGAGTCTTTCCTTGGGCCATAACCTCTACGGCGCAAAGAGACTGGAAGGTGGTCGGCTGGTTCCTTAGCATCCCCCAATACTTCCCATGCTGCTCCAGTTGTACACAGAGAGGACTGTGGGAGCAGTGGCTTAGGTAGACTACCTGGGTCAGCTAGAAACAATGAAATAGGTGCCACTCTCAGTCACCAGCACACACAGCCGAGCAGTGCCGCTGTTTTCCTGCCCTCTGTGGTGTATGATCAGACACTACCCAACTGTACAGCATACCTGTGAACTAAGATAGTTGCTTTCTGAAGCGTGGTGGGAATTTTAACTTGATTCACATTTCTGGGCAGTTACTCTACATATTCAGCCTTAGAGCCCAACCCAGAGCCCCACCCATGCATGGAAATGTCTGGCTTCATGCATTTTAGAGAAGCACAGGGACTACGCATGCCTAATGTGAGAGTTGAATAGTGGCTCAGATCAGCCCAAGCCTACTTCACAGCTCTGTACAGATAGGGAGATGTCTGCCTGTACACTTTTCACAGAAGCATAGGAGTTAGGCGTTGACCTGGGAAGCAGAGACCAGCTCACACCAGCCCAAAATCCTGGCCCTAGGCCCCACGAAGTAGGTAGTTACCACTTTAGTGCACTTTGGTAAATTGAAAGGGCTACATCTCATTGACCTGGGAAGCTAAACAGAGACTTGGCTCAGCTAAAGCCCACCTCAGGGCTCCATCTGGGTAGGGAGGTGATAGTCGTTTATACATAACAGTCTCTCTTGTCCCAAGCAGATCCCAGTCTGCAGCTCTGCCCTACTGTAGATGCCAGCAGTATATCTCCCAGCCAGGGAATGCGTATCATGACTGGCCTGACCAGGCGCCGCCAGGACCCAGCCAGCCCTCTGTACCTGGTTTGCTTCTGGATATGGTGATTAAATCGTAGTAGCTCTCGGGACAGTGGGGATGGCACCGGTCAGGTACCAGTAGTGTGGTCTTCAGTGCCTGCTGGCCTCGCCAGATGTTTGGTTCATGCATGTGACTTGCAGGGTCCTATGTGTTTATGAGGCAGAAATCTGCCACAGAGCAGCAGTCGACTTCAATGGAAAGGATGCTCGTGCATTTCTTGAGCTTGACCTGGAGATGCTGTCTGTGTGACACTTGGACTTTTTAATTTTTTTTTAACAAAATTCCTCACCTATAATTTGAGGCTGTCTGGTTGTCTTCTGTAGTGTAGCTTCTGTAATGTGGAAGGAGAATGCAGAGGTGACAGGTGTAAATTCAGGTTTGGGTACTGACAAGCGAAGGCAGAGCCCTCCGTGGATGTTCACAGTGACGATGCCCACAAACCGGGTGAGACTTTGTGTGGCAAAGGGGGACAGAGACATTTCGTGCGCTCCAGACAGGAGTATGCTCTGCTCCCCTCCTGGTTTGCTCTTCTCTTGTCTGATGGTATGATTGCCAACTTCCTCTGATCTCTAGAAAAAAAAGATATTGCTGAGTAAAAGTCTTTGTTAATTATCATGTGATGCTATTATAGGCAGCTAAGTTATAGAGAAATTAATATATGGTCAGAGAGGGTCCGGGCCCTCAAGAAATCAACACAGAAATAAAGATATCAGAATTGTGGCTGGAAGCGCATCTGAAGAAGGCCAGACCTTGAGATAAAGGTACAATGGCCAGGTCTGCATGGCTCCCTCTGGGATAAATGGTAAGGTGGAATCTTACTGCAATTACCGCCACTGGTCAGGTAGGCATCTGTTGTGGGTGGCTGACTGGAACGTCCAGATGCCTCCCTTCCCCAAAATACCTTTGTTCTTCCCATGGAACAAGGCTGTGTGCCTCGTTCCCTATTAGATCAATATTAGCTAAGCAGCTGTATTGTACTTGTAATCCTGGGTTGATTGTAGTTTGACCCATGTTGGACCCACATTGTGACTTTGCTGTATAAATTACCCCTGACAAAGGGCCTTGTGGCAACTCACTTGGGGCCTCTTCTCGAAATCCAGGAGGTATTCTTCTCCTTATTTCCAGTGTTTTGTGACTTTATTTCTCAATGTTGTGGGACCACAAACTCAGCACATTTGACATCTTACAGGTTGAGAATTATATTTTTCCTATATCAATACTTCTATTAGTATTTATAAAAATTGGCATTATTTTTACTATTCTGGCTATCTCCATCTTGTGAGTAATGAGATTTTAAGAATCAATCAGAATTAAAAACACAATTTTTGAAAAGAAAATGATGCTGTCTTCTGAAATTAGGCAGTGAAGTTAGGCTGTTGGTTTAAAAGGAATCTAGGACAAGCTATTAATAATTTAGTGACAAGTGCCAAGGCCCAGGATGAACTTTACCAGTGTAAAGGCCTTCATCTTGTCCTGTTAACTCCTGTAGATTTCTAAGCCAGAGGATTTTATAATAGTGTTTCGATACTTACTCAGAAATACTTTTTCAGGGAACCCTTCCCTGTCTTTTGTTATTTGTTCTCATGTGTTTATAATGATTTTTAAATAATAATGATCAAACTTATACATCCATATTTGTATAATTATATAATAGCTGATTTCCAGGCTAGACTTTAAATTCCATGATGGCAGTAGTTGTGATTAAAAAATTTTGATAGGATTGTACATGTAGCCTACTGTGTATTTTATTACTTAGTACATAGAAAGCCATATATTAGTATTTGTTAAGTGATAATAACTGTATATCATGGTATATATTGTGCATAAGCCTGTTTATATTTACTTGAATTTCATTCATGGTGATGGGAAATTAATGGTTTTTTTTGTTTGTTTGTTTGTTTTATGAGACAGGGTCTTGCTACCTGGTACAGGCCGGCCTTGAACTCACTGCATACTGTAGGCTGGCCAGCCTCGAACTTGCAGCAATCCTCCTGCCTCAGCCTCCCAAGTGCTGGGATTACAGGTGTGCACCACCACATCTGGCTGAAAATCAAATTGCTTATAGAGGATCTTTTCAGTGCTCTTATCTCTGCTTCTTTAATGGTTTATATTAGTATTTTAACATGTTGAAATTCTTCTTTCCTCCACCCTGTATCTTGCCTCTGTTGTCTTAATTGCTCTCCTTTGCTTCATAGTCAATATTCTTGAAACAAATCAGAAAATGGTTTCAACCTCATATCTTTTCTTTCTCCTTAACTCTGTCATCTGCTGTCCCTTTCACCACTTGCTTGAAATTTCTGTCACACTGTCTAGTGATGTCTTTGTTGTGAATACTATTAGGTGTGTTTTAGTTTATATTTTATTTACCTGTTCTGCAGTGCTTGATATTTTCACCTTTCTCTTACCCTTTTTCCTCTATTAATCTCATGGCTTTTCTTCTGCTGCTCATCCACCCTGTCGACTCTGCTCCCTGACATGATGCTTTGCACAGCACCCACCTCGCCTCCTCTACAGTCTCCTGTCTCTGTGGGATCAGCACCTTCCCTGTCTGATGCCTTCCAGGTCTGTAGCCGAAAGGTTCCTCTGCTTTTGAAATCAGCTCTTTCATCTCACTGTAGCCTCACTTTTCCTGGCCTCTTTTCCTCTCTGGAGGAAGTAATGGAAATTAATAAATAGGTCAAAACTGAGATGCCCTGGAGGTAGTTTTGCCCACCTGGATACTTGGCAGGGATGCCTTCCCTGGCCCTAGTTGCGTGTTGCCCTTCCTTGATGTGACCAGTGTCCCCAAATATTCTGATGCTTCGTATGTGTACAAATACCATGAACCAATTGCTCAGTCTGATGAAGTAACTCAGTTTTTATACTTCCTTCTACTTTGCCAGGGGAGGAGAATGGTGGTAGTGAGGGTAGGGAAAAAGTTTTGTGTACACAGGAGTCCTCTAGGTTAATCTTGCAGTGGTGACAACAAAATAGATACATCCTGCAGATGAGAATTTTCCCTCTGCGCAGTCTCTCTCCATACGAATCCTTATATTTGCTCATTAACATTTAATGCTTATTCTTAATTTATTCTGGATTTTCAGGCTGTCATTCTCTTTTGAGAAACTGCATCTATGAAAAACATCATTTAGTAACTTTATATTAATTACATGTAATTAATATATGGTAATACATTCTCACAGTATAATTAACTCTATGGGATTTTAATTAACTTTATTTTTGGATAATTTCTTTATTCTTTTGCCAAAG
>PVJO010014834.1:0-46965 GCA_004026905.1 Hystrix cristata | reverse complement strand
TCTAAATGTGATAAAGGGATTCTGGCTTTAAATGGAAGGTTCAAACTCTACTCAAAAATCTCTCACCTTCAATGTTCAAGGAATGTGGTTACTCACTTCTACAAGTAAAGGTGCCTAATGAAATAAGCATCAAATACCAGGCACCATGAAAGAAATCAGATGATTCTGAAGTAAAACAGGGAACCAGCTTGGTTCAGCTTCTAATTCAGTCCTCACCTTCTAGATATTGCATAGGCGAGGCCACAAAATCCCTAGTAGAGTCCCCAATATCATCTGTTCCAGAGAGAGACACACTAAGTAAGGATCTATCTATGTCTTTCAATCTTTTGAGCAGGGAGCAGAAATAGCCTGTGAGAAGAAACGGGAGAAAGGGTATGGGGCCTGGTTCTCAGGTCATGTGAAGACTGCAGGGCCTCACAAGGGATTGGGAAAGCAAGCCACATGAGTGTTACTGGCACCCACCTGCCAGCTATGTACATAACATCTAGATAAAGAGCCATAGCCGTAGTTGGTCAAAGGATAGGACATTTCAGTAAATAAGGAGGAATAGATTCAAGTGCTCTTTAGCACAACCTGGTGATTATAGTTAATAACAACGTATTAAGTACTTAAAGTTTCTAACAGTAGACTTTGTGCTCTTGTCGCAAATAGGTAAGTGTGTGATGAGTATATAATGTAGATGTTAATTGGTTTGCTTTAGTTATCCCTTAAAGTATACATATTTCAAAACATGTTACTCTCTCTCTCTCTCATATATATATATATATATATATATATATATATATATACACACACATGCACGCACTCACACAGACATTTTTATTGGCAAATTTAAAAATAACATTTTTTTTGATTTAAAAAAAAGTATCTCCGACAGAGCACAGTTCAGTTATTTTAACAAGAACAACTTTGTGTCCCTTAAAGCTTTCTATGCCTTTATTATTTAGATTATTGTCCTAGTTACTTACTTGCTGAGACACAGTACTTGACACCCACAAATTAAAGGAGGAGAGGTTTATTTTCACCCACAATTTGCAGAGGTTTCAGTCCATAGTGGGCAGGCTCCTAGGCATGACTGTACAACAGAGGGGATGGCAGAGGAGAAACAGTCCATGGCAAGGTGGTGGGAAGCAGAAAGGGATCAAGGGAGGAGGAGGGAGCATGACAGTCCCTTCCACACTACACCTCCAGTTATTTAACTTCTCCAACTAGGCTTCACCTCCCAAATCACATTTACCTATAAACTTCTCAGTGGACTAATGTCCCAATGATTCAGTCATCTTCCCAAACACCACCTATTTCTAGACTTTCTGTTCTATCCCACTGGTAATTCCATCAGTATAATTTATCTCACTGGTTAGTTGTGAGGATCAAAGGAGATAAGGAATTTGAGAGAGCTCCAGGAATCTTATAAAGTGTAAAGAACACATAGTAAGAATAAAAATGTGAAAATTGGCCCCAATGCAAGATTTCTCTGCAGTCTAAGGAGAGGAGCAGAACCAAGTACACAATTTGATGCCTGCTTCTTTTTCTGAAAAGCCCATCTCCTGCCTCACTTGAGCTCCAAAAGCTCATCAGAAAAATCATGGGCTCCAGTCTTTCCAAACCTCAACAGGCAGAAAACATCTGTTCAAATAGGGTAATTATGAATACAACCTATGCATACATTTTACTAGCCCTTTACTTTACAGAAATCTAGCGTAAGAACTTAGGTACCCTGGAAAGTCATCAAATAACCATCTTTTTTCCTTTGGGCAGAATTAAAGAGAGTTCTTTCTTCCCTGGGTACTGAACAAAGCAAACGGTGAACAAAAATATTCTACGATCCCATTTACACATGGGGAAAAAAATGCATGTGCTAACATATATTCGTGCTGTGAGCACTAAATGAAATGATTTGGAAAAGCAAATATTTTGCTCTCAGCAAATGACAAGGAGCATATAAAGGAGAGCCAATTTTATTTTTCTAAAAATTACTGGAGAAGGTAATTCTTAACTCTTGTTCATTAGTGAAGCTTAACCTTTCATTTAAGAATATTTTGGTATTCTTATATCATTAGGATATTAATATCTGGGGTTCTTTTTCATCAGTTTCATTTAGATTCTTCAGTGAAAATAGAAACTAGTTGATGGATACCATTTTCTCAATTTTTAAAAAAAGTTTTATTAACATCAATTAATGGTACATATTAATGGGGTTTGGTGTGGTATTTCCACATATGAATACGATGTACACTGATGATATTGAAGCACCCTTCCTCCACCTTCCCCAGCACCTGCAACTGTGAAATGCTTGATGTTCCTATTGATAGCCACAATCTTGCTAGTGCAACATGAACCTCCGTGGAGAGTGCTATCATTATCAGCAATAACTTTCCTTAGAGAGATGTTACCCAAAGAGAAGAAGGGGAAAAAAATCACTCAGGGAAAATAAAGAAAGGTTTATAGGAAAGATGTTTGAAAGCAAAGTTCAATGCAAAATGATTAGAATTCAAAGTATATGTTAATTAAAATATATATTTTTAACTCTAAAATAAATTCGTAAATTGATTTCCAATATTAAAATCATTTTAATTATATATGAAAACAGGAAAATCATCAATATCTAATATTCCAGGCCATGAAAGAAAGTATCTTAGACAATTATTTTGTTTTCAGTTGGGTCTTAGATTCAGAATATTGAATTGATTATGCTTCTCCGTTCATGGCATAACATAATTATAGACAGTATATCTCTGGTTTTATTTACTTCTCTTCATCCTCATTTCCTGTGTTTATTCTCATAAACCTCCCAAAACAGCATTTTTTGTTTATGTATGTTTAAGAATAATGTGTATTGTTATTTTGTGCTTGTGTTTTTAATTTAGAAAAATATTGTATCGCCTCATGTCTCATTCTATTTCTCACTTTTTCCACTTACCATCATGTTTTTAAGTCTATCCATGCTGCTGTGTGAATACCTAGTCTTTGGTGCGCACTTGCCGTGTATTCCCAATCAGTCCCTCTGCGATGTTAGCCAGTCATTCTCTCTATCATGGCAGAGCAAGGAATGTCTCGATGAAACCTCCATATATGCACCCTTCCATGATAATGACTTGGGGATAAAAAGCCAGAGTGAGATTCATATATATTGTAAATTGACTATTTGCTCTAGATCTGTAAATTTTTACTTATTTTTAAATCATATGGAGGAAAATGTTTTGAGTCTTTACTGGTGAGTATCATGTTAGCTGTGCAGTTTTCATATATGGTCTTCACTATGTTGAGTTAGCTTCCATCTATTCTTAGTTTGTCGAGCATTTTTTTAATCATGAAAAGTTACTGAATATTGCCAAATGCATTTTCTGTGTCAGTTGAGATGATAGTGTGGATTTTGTCCTTCATTCTGTTAATATAGTGTATCAGATTCATTGATTTTCTTATACTGAGCCATTCTTGCATTCTAAGAATAAATTATAGTTGGTCATAGTAAATAGCACTAACTCCTGTGGCACTTTGGACATTCTATTGACTCACCTGGTTTGAGGGATATTATCCTCATATAATGATAGCTTTATTTCTTCTCCTTCAAACATTTCATTTTGGGGTGTGGTACTGGGAATCAAACTCAGGGCCTTGCACTTGCTAGGCAAGTGCTCTACCACTGAGCTAAATCCCAATCCCTCAATTTAGTTTTTTCTTTTTTCTTTCCTAATAGCATTGGCCAAGATCTCTACTACTATTTTGAAGAGTAGTAATATTAGAGGTTGTTCTTGTTTTGTTTCTGATCTTAAAGGGAATTCTTCTAAAGTGCTTTCCTTAATATGTCTGCTGTACATGTTTTATATGTAACCATCTATTCTTCATTCATTAAAAGTTATTTTAAAATTGTAAGTTTTTAACGTATTATTTTGTTTTTGTATCCATTGAAATAATATATTTCCCCTTCGTTCAACTAATGTAGTGATCTACATTGATGCATTACTCAGGTTGAGCATTCCTTGCATTCCTGTGGATAATTTGTATTGTTCATCAGAATGCCTCAAACTAGTTTTTAATACAAGTCTTGGTCTGAGTTAGTTGATATATTTGGGAATTTCTTCCCTAACTGTTCATTAAGTATGATAAATCTACAATTTTCACATACAGCGGTACCTCAGTTCATGAATGCTTTTGCTTGTGAGCAATGTAGTTTGTAAACAAAAGTGTTTCATAAAATTTTGTTTTTGTTTGCAAACTCCACATCTAGTGGCAGACATGACTGTGGCCATCTTTCCAACATGAACATAAACGTGGCCATCTTTTCCAAAATCAGGGAACAAGTTAAGCTCATGAACCGAGGTACCACTGTACCTATCCATCTCAAAATTATAAAAAGTATAAATGAGCCATACAGCTAATATTCCTTTTCTATTCTATTTTTTAAATGAAAGTAGAAATAAATCTTCCTTGAAAGTATTGGTTAGCACATACTAGTCTATTGAATTTTCTACTTCTTTTTATGACAATTTGGGTATTTTTTATGTTTCTAGGAAGTTAATAATTTATCTAGATTAAAAATCTTACAACTTATATGCTTAATATTAAAATACATATTGTGTCTGTGCTTATTGCTCTTGCACATTTTTGTTTGTTGGATATTTCATTTATTTGCATCTTTTCTCTTTTTCTTCATAGTCTTTTCAGCAGTCTGTTTTAATAATTGTTTCAAATAATGAGAATGTTGAATTTTAAATTTAACTTATATGATTCCTCTATTTCATTGAGCTCTACTCTTTTATTCATTAATTTTGTACTCTTGTTTCCTCTATGATGCTGTATTGGTTTTGTCCTAACTTCCTGAGTTAAATTCTAGGCTTATTTGATTTTATTATTTCCTTATACATTTATTTAAAGATAAAAGTTTTCTTTTAAACAGTCTTAAATTTAGACTTTTTTGAGGCCTAAATTATACTCTATTGTTATAAATGTTCCATGGGTACTCAAAGAAAGTATCTCTTCTCAATTTCTCACAGTATATCAAATGTTATTATTTGTGTATATCCCTAAATTTTCAGTTTTTAATGCACTTTCTGAAAGATGTTTGATAGTGACTAAACTACAATGTTTGGTTTATCCATTTCTTTTTTATTTTATATATGAAAATCCTCTCTAAGATTCACTGATTCGCCTTAATCTTCATACTTTAGCATTTTATTTTTAAGTTTTATTTTAGTGGCACATTTTAAATATACGTAATGATAACATTCATCATAGGGAATTTGTACCTGTACATGATATATCTTGCTGCTTCTTTTTTTCTCATTCCCCTCCCCTCCCTTCAACCTCTCTTCTGCTCCTTATTTACAAAAGCTTTGTTTCCATTTTTTTCCTTCTATTCTCTTTTTTTCTTGTCCCTCCATTCCTTTCCCCCTCCCCCTCCCTTGTTCTCCTTCCCATTTGAACAATCTCTTTTGCATTGCAAACAGAATCTCTAGGTTCCTAGTTGTGTTCATTTCTCTGTCACTTTGGGACCTTCTGTTAAAGAATCTGAAAAGAAACACTCCTAAGGGATGAGCACAGTGTCACTTTTCAAATTTCGGAGCATCGTTTCACCAATTTACCTTTCCTTCAGTATCTCAGAAATTGATTGCTAAGAACAAGAGCAGAGGAAACGCACAGGTAAGCTATCAGGAAGCTGTGTTTTAAAACACAGATGTTGCTAAAGAACAAAAAGAGAAGGGAAATGGAGTAATCAGCCATTGAACAATTGATCAGGAGACCAAAGTTGGATACACAAGTGATACGTTAGTGAGAATTAAAGGGTCTGAAGTCTGGAGGACTCAGTGAGGCTGCTGAACAAGTGATGGTAAAAGGCTGAGTTGGGAGGATGGAGAGATATCCAGAGGCTCGAGAGAGGAACAGTTAAGATTGAAACCAGGAATGTGTGCTACTGAAACAGAAAGGTTATAAAGGTTAATAATTCTGAGAAAAAATGAGGTGAACAGGAGATTACATAAGTTATTTGAATGTATGTTGAAGATGCCCATTAGGATGGTAGCGAAATTAAGATCACAAGTCAGACAGCAAAATCTGGGGAATAGAGTAGGAAAGACTTGACAAATGACAGAGATGATAAGGGGTAGTGTAGAAGACAGTCTGGGTGAATGCCATGTGATCCCCAGCAGACAGAGATTTTCTGCAAGGCAGGAAGAATAATGAGGTGAAAGTGGCAGTGAGGGTTAAAGAACACGCTGCAGTCTCCTTCCTCTGTCCTAGAACTTGGGGTGTAGGGAATGAACAATCCCTGCTCTTTGGAACCCCACAAGAATCAATGGCCCTAGGGAAAGCCAAGCTTTAGTTAAAGCAGTCTAGTGATCATTATTGAAAAATATCCAGGCAAAGGAGGAGGAAATGGAAAAAAGCCTAAGTCAAGGCTAAAAATCAGAGTGGTTTTCAGAAAGCTGGAAATTAAGGAAAAGGGAGAGCCCTGGGCAAAGCAGAGCTCCCGTCGGATAGAGGAGGCAGTTTGGTGGGACAGATGATTGCGCTTGCGCAGCCTTTAAGTCCAAGTTGAGTTTGCCAGTCAGCAATGGACAGTCTATCAGGGACCTCTGAATAGGTGATTAATGTAACCAAAGCTGATGTTTCAAAAATATGAGTTTGAGCTGCTTAGCACAAAGGACAGAATAGGAAAGAAATTCAAATCAGGGATTTTATGTTTCTGCTAGGGTTTGTGAAAATACTACTTGATTTCAACCTCGTACACTGGACTTTTAAAAGATAAGACTATGGGGCTCTTATCTTCAACATCATCTATACCTTGGGTGTGATTTACATAGTCATAGATTCAGCTCCACTGAGTAGAGTCAGTTGTTTCTGATTATCTGAATGGTGGTTCGTAAAGCAGTTGATCACTGAGGAAGTAGCCCAATCAACTTAGACAGTGCAACATCTGAATTATGATAAATATCCTGATGGGTTACTGCAGTGAGTGCCCAGAGTACAGCCTTCCAACAGCCAGGCCACTGTACTGCATAGCGGTGACATCTGCCTTAGAAGCTGGAGTGGAGACAAGAAATGCTGGCATAGGTTAGTGTCGAGGTGAAACCTTTTATCTTCTTTCTGTCACATTATTTGTCATTTCCATATGGGCCACTGACAGCTGTCAGTCAAGCAAGATTTACCCCGCCAATGGCAAATCTTAAAGCATACAAAAATGAGACTAATGGAAGCCTGTCTTAATTAGGTGATAATTAAACATTCCAGCCAGAAACCTCCAATCAATCTGACAGAACACACCCGTTCAAAACAAGGTTTTGCAGCAATATTCCAGCAGACTGATAAGGTTTTTACTCTCTGGGAATTAAAAAAAAAACAAAAAGACTTTTAAGTCCTCATCAAATATCTTGCAGTTGGCGGGGGAAAGATGGAGCAGGAATATACCTGAAGGGAATCAAGAAACCGGCATGTCCCTGTGGCACTGTGTTCCTCTCTAGGTTAGAATGAGCATCCGGCAGCAGCCTCAAAGGTGGAGAAACTGCAGGAAGGGTACTGCTCAATGAGTGGTGCGCATGCTCAGAGAAAATGTCTTACAATCGAGCCCCTGCTCCCTAATGAGGAGGCGAGGCACAAGCTAATTACTTGTGTGCACTTACAGGCTGAGCAGCCATTCACATCTCCACATAGCATCCTCTGAGTAACTGTCCAGACCTCAGCTTAGCTCTCATCGAGACATCCAGAGAAAACAGCTCTTCTACTTTTCAAAAAGCAAGCCCCTGTAAAGAAACGGATGATGCTTCTATTAAAGAGCTTTTAAGTATTATTAAATTCAAATTTTCTATCTAGGAAGTTCATGGCATGCATAGTTATATATAGGAAGAGAATTTGCACAGAGCTTGCATTACACATAGTTAAATACCAAGGTACCACTGTGTTGGGGTGCTGAATATTACTTTCTGGTGGGACCTGTGCCACCAAATACTTAAAAGCCTTTTGTTGTTTCCCTGTTACAATGGATCAGATTGAGCTGCAGCTCCCTGGGCCTCATTCGACCTAAAGATATCCTAATGCTGAAATACTTCCCCAGACATCTCACCAGCAACCGTTGATCTCAGATTTAATCAGACATCACTGGAAGTTGGGATGAGGCTGAAGGGTGGCAGTTGCACTTCTAGAGGAATTCTTAAATTCTCTTTCTATTTAGTAGCTCATGCATACGCACACACGCAGACCGCTGCGGCATTATGAAACGTGTTGGTGATATTCCTTAAAAATCTTCTGACAAGAGAAACTCACAAATTTTATCTTAAGCATGATACTCTAAAATTAACAAGAAACAAAGAAATACTGAAGAACGCTAAAGCTCCTGGCAGGCTGGCAGTCAAGAATGTCAAGGTGGGAGATCCATTAGACTAGAAAGCGCCTGTACAAGTCAAAGGGGGCTATTTCTGCAGATGGATTAGCAAAGATTCAACGATTTCCACCAATATTATGAAGAGTTGTGTCATTCTACTCCTTCCTCTTAATACTCAGTTTTTCATTTTCTCCTGCTTTGTTTCCTCTGAGATAAGAGCTTAATGTCCAATTCTTTAACTTTCCGTTCTGAAACAAAAGCAACCACAATGTTTTTGGTTGACTTTAAAAGCATTTTTATGTCACTGTTATGATTTGGCATGTTTTCCTCTGTTCATGTGATTGAGAGCACTTTGTGAAAGCTGAGAAAAGATACTCTGAATTTTTTAAGAGGTTCAGCGTGTCCAACCAGAAAACATGTTCACGCAGAACAGGAGTGTGCACCTCCCAACTTCTGTCTTCTCCGAAAAGGATTCATTGCTGCCTGCCACAAGGCTCAGATTGCCAGGACATAGTGATTCTCCAGACACTGACAGGAATTTACTTCCACACCAAGCATCTGGCTTCCAAATAGTGTTTCCACTAAAAGGCTGTTTTTTCTCGGGGCAACCTCACTGTCTCTTCCCCTCACCCTAATTAATTTGTGGTTCCTAAATTCATGTTTCTAAATTGCAAAGACTTCACCTAAAAACAACTGATCTGTCCATATGAAGAGGTTAGAGGTCCAAGCACACTCAGTTTAAGTATTTGTCAGTCTTCCAAATGACTTCGACCCACAATCCAAATGTTTACTCATCTGCAGGGGAGGTGCATATCTACCTCTAAGTCTGCTATGGAAATGCATGGCAGGTTTGGTGTTTGTGCTGATCATTTCCCTGCTCATTCTCAGATCCATTCCCCATCTGACCCCTATTCTCCTCTGTAGAGAGCTAGTCTCTGCAAGTTACTTCTGCCAGGTTCCCTGCTCATTGGCTTCCTTTAAGCCTAGGACAAGGGGCAGCACTGCAGGAAACTGAAGAGTGGGAGAGGAGAGCGGCCCACCTCTCTGTCTCTTGGGGTGTACCTCTAGCAGCTCCCCTGTAGTTCTAGGATCTGGCATGTCTCGGCTTCCTCCAGGCATTCTCTACAGTCCCAGCTCCCGCTGACAACTGGTTTAGACCTACATCATTTCCTGTAGTCAGTCTTCTCATTTAACTCCTTCCATTGAAGTATTCCACATGTGCTGTACTTTAGAAACTCCACGATACTTATACTCATTCCAAAATTTGAAAATACCTTAATATTGACAAACTAGAGGCAGTGATAAAAGACTGAGTGAAAACTAGAAATCCATGTTATATAAACACTCATAGAGAAATGATTGTATACATGCCATACTGTGGCATGTATGATCGAATTATGCCACGATGAGTCATAAGTAAGATGGATGACCTGGCCACCTTGCTTTTGAATATGGGATTCAGATGGAATATTTAGGCACACATGGCATTAACAGTGGCACTAGTGAAAGCACTCAAATGTCCTCCAACTCCATCTGATTGGTACTTTGCTTATCAGAAGTGTGTAGACATGGAGCCAGGAGAAAACTCAGAGAATTTTCCCAGTAACATGGCTGTAAAATCTTTTGTTGTGGTCATTGCTCCATTGATGATGACCAAAGGTTACTAATTAACTAAATTTAAGGTTCGAGTTATCCCATTTCATCTGTAAAGTGCAAGCAATGTATATCCAGAGAGCCTATTTTCCTGGGAATAGAAATGTTTCTTTGTTACTTTTTTTAACTGCCAAAATTAATACCTGTAATGGGAAACGCAACTCCTTGTCTTAATTTTTAAATGTCTAATTATGGTTAAAATACATAATAAATTTTTCCACCTTAATCATTGTATGTATATAGTTCGATAATATTAAGTGCAATCACAATATTGTGCAGCCATCACTACCTCCAGAACACTTTTCATTCGTGAAAATAAATCTCTTTTCATTTGCAAAAATAAGCCTCTATAGCCAAAAGCAACTCCCCATCCCCTGCTCCTTCCAGTCCCTGGCCACTAGCACTCCAGCTTATTGCTGTGCATTTGACCAGAAACGTGATACAAGTGGAATCATGTAGTACCTGTCTTAATGTTACTAGTTCATTTCATTTAGCATAATGTCTTCAAATGTCATCACGTCATAGCATGTGTCAGAATTTCCTTTTAAGGCTCAGTAGGATTCCACTCTATGTATATACAACATTTTGCTTATCCATTAATCTGTCAGTGCACAGATTTGGATTTCTTCCATCACTAGGCTGTGTGAGTAATTCTGCAATGAAGACAGGTGTGCAAATAACTCTGATATCCTGCTTTCAATTTCTTTGGATATAGATTTAGAAATGGAATCAAGGCATCATATAGTAATTCTATCTTTTATGCCTTCAGGAACCTCTATACTATTTTCCATAGCAGCTGTACCATTTACATTCTCACCATCTGTACACAAAAGAGATATAAATTCTATCATCTTTGTCAACACTTGTCATTGTCTGCTTTATTTTTGCTTTTTTTTTTTAGTCATCTTAATGGGTATAAGGCGGTATTTTGCTGTAGTTTTGATTTGTATTTCTATAGGGATTAGTGATTTTAAAATTTTTTTGTATATTTTCTGTATGTTCATATATTTTTCTTGGAGAAATGTCTATTCTTCTGCCCATTTTTGAACTGGGTTGTTTCTGTTGTTGAATTATAGGAGTTCTTTATACATTCTGGATGTTAAACCCATTATCAGATGTATGAATTGCAAATATTTTCTCCCCTTCCATGGATTAGTTTTCCACTGTGTTGATGGCACACTCTCATAGGCAGAAGTTTTAAAACTTCAATGTCATCCAACTTATCTAATTTGTCTTTGTTGTCTGTGTTTTGGGTGTCATATTTAAACTAAATCCAATGCACAAAGGTTTCCCCTATGTTTTCTTCTAAGATTTTTATAGTGTGAGCTCTTACATGCAGGTTTTTCATCTATTTTACATTCATTCTTAAGTATAGTATAAGGTGTGGGCCTAATTTCATTTTTTACATGCAGCCGTTCAGCTTTTCTACTGTCATTTTTTGAAACACTTTCTCTATTGAATGATCTTAGCAATCTTAAAAATCATAGGGCCATACATGCAAAGTTGTTATTTCTGGCTTCTCTATTTTATATTTTATTTCATTTGTTTATATGTCTCTATGCCATTACTACAATGTTTTGATAACTATAGCTTTGTGACAGGTTTTGAAATCAAGAAATATGAAACCTCCAGCTTTGTTCTTATTTTTCAAGATTGTTTGGGAAACTCTGAGATTCCATGTGTAATTGCAGAACAAAGTTTTCTATTTCAGTAAAAAATACAAATGGGATTCAACCTTAATTTTAATCATTATTAAACACATCTCAAAAAGAAGCTTAATCTACCACATTCAGAAGGCTTTTCTGCTCTTCCAACTTATTGAAGCTGTGCTAATTGTACTAAGATACTTTACTCTAGCTATTGCACAGATGAATCAGATCTCACACAAAAGTTTATCTCTGGTTCACATCTTAGTGTGAGGTGGGTTGAAAGGCTTTCCAGGGTAGCACTCTTCCAAGTGGTGACTCAGGGATCCAAGCTACTTTGGACTTGTGGCCATGCCACTAAGAAAATATGGTCTTCAGTTTCACCCCAGCAAAGCAAGAGCAAGAGGAAAGAGCCACTCTGGATGTGAACAACCTCCAGCTAGATGCAATATATTAAAGTCCACTCATATTTCATTGACTAGGTATAGCCACTTGACCCCCTAACTGTAAGGGAGGCCTAGAAATGTGTAGGTGTATTTCATTTGGTGAATACTGGCGCTGACAGGAGCATACACTGTGGTACCCTTCATGTGTATACTTTTAAAAGGCATCTCTCACATTATTGGTTGTCTTATTTAATTTGGAGTCTGTCATAGCTCTCAATTCTCCTATAACTACTTTGAGAATAGAAACAATATGTCATGCATTTTTGTGTTTCCTTTCATATCCAGCAAAATGTCTCCGCTATAACTGGTTCATTCAACATTCAGTCAATAAATACTTGTTGAGTTCCCATAATGTGCACTGTTTGGGGTATTGTTTTAACGTTGGTATGAAAACACATTAAATTCTCTATATCTGGTTTACAAAATTAATCATATAGTCACACAAATGAATGTAAAATTATAGTCATGCTGAATATTAGGATATAAAAGCATATCATAATAAGAAAAATGTTCTCATAATTAAATTTGAAAACAATATTGCTGTTGAGTAAACCAAGAAAATACCCATTCTACTGCAGATTGTGCAAAATCTTGCTCTTTGGAGATTTCAACACAGAGGCAGAAAAAGGGAGAAGAGGCAAATACAATGGCACTAGGCAATTAGCAGGTGCCTCTAAACTCCCTGGAGGAGTGAAGTTTTCAAACAGCATTCCCCACTCTCCCATGCTGCCTGTATGATAGGCAACATGTCAGGAATAATAAAGAAAAATGGCAGTGTAACTACAAACAGAGAAACACATCTTTGGTACATTTCCATCCTGTCAGCAGTTTTCTGTCATACTCTAATGGGATCACATGAATAATTTTGTTTTCTCTAATAGGAACCCAAAAATATATAATCTCATCAGGTTGTTTTTATATCCGAATATGAAAAAATGAATGCTAACATGATGAAAAGAAAAGATAAGCAATATAAATACAAATAGAAGAGAATATCTGTGGACATGATTATTTTAGATATTCATATGGCATCTGTGATAAGAGTGTTGTTTCTGTTCACTCCTCTGTTCTCGATGAACTGTGGATAGTTATCCGGGAATGGCAGGCATCTCTGTCTTCCTATGTTTTTATATTGGGAAAAGAATGTGTCTCTTTGACTTACGTATGTTTTTTATTTATTTATTTTGCTCAGTCCTGTGCTTATGAGATTTCAGTCCACTCCATGGCATAATCCACATGACTTGGACAATTTGTTATTGTCAGCTTTGGAGAGGACAACACTAAGGCACCCTGTAACCTTAAAAACATATCAATTCAAACTTTGGAGATAGTCACTTAAAATTATTTCAGGGATTGGGGATTTAGCTCAATGGTAGAGTGCTTGCCTAGCAAGTCCAAGACCCTGAGTTTGATCCCCAGCACTCTCCCTCAAAAAATTATTTCAGCAAAGCCTCTACTGTTTCCTCCAGGATTATTTGGGATTTTTATTCAGTTTTTGCCTGGGTTATTGGACAAGTTGCTCAACTCCCTCCTTGCTTGTAGGCTGGGTTGAAATCCAAAACTAGATCAAGCAGAATTCATATACTGCAGTGAATGCATATAATAAGCATTTAATAAACACTGGTTGAAATTAAGTCAGTTGAATTGAACTGAACTGAACTGAAAAATTAAAGACTCGTGTGGTTTGGCAAATTAGAACATTCTGTTTAAAATGGACAGTCTAATCGCTTGCCCTACAGTGGCACACTCTGCCTCCACATAGAGTGTAGGTGTGTGAACAATCGTGTGCTCAGCCAGTCATGTATTCAAGCACCGGAAGCACATTATTTTTGTTGCATAATGTCATTGTGAGCTTCCTGTCTTTGTAACTCAAGAAATATGAGCCTTCACAAACCAAAGAGGAAGAAATGAATATTCAACAATGATGTTGGAAAATTGGCTCACTATCTGGAAAATAAAAACCTCAGTTAGATTTTCATTTCAGACCACACAAAAAAATAAATCCCAGCTGATATTAAACAGTAAAATAAAAAAATGAATGTAACCATTATATGTACATTGTACCAATGCATGTTCTTGGTTAAAAAAGAAAAAGTAAAATAAAAAAGTAAAATCATCAAAAACTAAAGGTGCATCTATTGTCAGAGACTGGCAGGAGGGACTATAGGGAAAGAGGGCACTTCTAACTTTACTTCATACTTCGCTGTCTTTTTAAAGACAATAGCAATGATTTCTCGCATAATTTTCAAAATGAAAAATATAAGTGAACGTGTTAATCTTTAGTGATGAACACTTACAAAAGCAATAGAAAAAGCATCGAAGAAATTTCAAATTTTGGTATGATTTCTACATACCAATAAAAGCAACGAAATGTAAAAAGTGCATAAAAATTAGAGAAATATTTAAAACAAAAATTATGAAGTATTAGTATCTTCAATGTATAAAGAAAAATTATAGTTTAGTAAAGAAAATGCAATGAATGCAAAAAAAGAATGAAACAGGAGTTTCCCAGAATATAATAAAAAACTAAATAAATAAATAGGCATTCTACAATTGTTAAACAAGAATGTTTGTCACAGATTTACTTATAATATTTTAAAAATTAGGACCAACCTCCATGTGTAAAGAAGAACACTAATTTGACTATTTTTAAAGAATATTTGGGGATATTTCAGAAAAATTACAGTATATTCAATTTTGTAAAACGTGTGTTTTTATGTGCATGTGCATGTAAAAATAGAGGAAAATATATCAAAAATATTAGCTATGCTTACCTCTTAGTAGTAAAATTATTGTCATTTTAATTGTTTTCTGTATTATTCTTATTATTTTATATAATAATCATGTTTTTATAATTAGAAAACAGAGAAGCCTTTATTTTAAGCATGGCCTTCCTTTTAGAAAGAAATGAGGTCTATATTTTAAATTTAACAGCTTTAAGCAGATAAAATACTGTAGAAACTTTGAATGAAAGACATTGGCTATTATTTCTGTGCATCAAACTTTCATGGATTGCTACTTAACATACAGCAGGAAAGACAATGGATTAATTTAACTTTCACCTGACCCATTTAGTATTAATATCTGTGCCTACACTCTCTCTGTTCTCAATGCCATCTCCTCTCCTACTGGTTTGCTTATTTTTTAGCAAAGTGCTAGCGAATATAGGATATCTTGAGAGTGTAAATTGCACTTTTGAAATAGATCGTGTCTTTTTTCACATCACTTGGAGATGTTTAAGAAGGAACAAATGAAACAAATATCTGAAAGTTGGGCCTTTAGGGATAAGCTTGCTAAATTTTTCCTCTCAGGGCTGTAGCATTGTCCCACATTATACATCTTGTTTTCATCCTTTGGACAAGTCCTTCATCATTAATTGAATTCTTTCTGCTCCAGATGTAAAGGATCTAGAAGATCATTCCCAAGTAAATACAAGTCATCCTCATGTGTTCTGACATTTAGTATCTGTCTCTAATGGTCACTTTGGCCTTCTTGGTCTTCCTGTGCCACTGTTGGCTTTTGGTTGTGCTTTTGTTTCTGTTGCTGTCATTGTTGTAGTGGAGAAATGTGGCTATGAAGGGTAATGAAGAGGGAGATTAAAATCACAAAGTTAAGAAAAGGAACTTTCCAATCTTGCACTTCATATTGGTTTTATTTTAAAAAGATGCAATCTGCCTTTTAACCAAAGTAGTCTCATCCAGAATGAGTATATCTCTCTTTCCTTTGCCTAACATTTAGTGGATTGCCTAACATTTAACTCGTTGATCATTTGCAATAAGCATTAACCTTTCTAGACACTTTCCTTGAAAACTAAAGTACTTCTGGAAAGGAATAGAATCACTAACACTTTGGCATAAATAAATTTTTAACAAATTTTCTTCCTACTCACAAGACACAGGTTTTCTTTAGGAACTTATTTGTGCCCCAAATCTAGCTGCTCTCAAAGAGGAGAGTAGAGAACTAAAGGCCATAGCTCGTGAGCGTTAATGCCCTGTGTTAATGCCCTATATGGGGCATGCATCCTGCCCATGTGGCCAGCGCACTCATGCTCTCTGTTTTGGGTGGCATCAAGGGGGAAGGAAAGCACTTATCCACGGAGACTTCAGTGAGGCTGCCTCTTCACCACAGAGGGGACCCAGCAATCTAAGCTGGAAATCTATGCAGCAGCCAGATAGTAGCCTCTGAGTCAGCTCCTTTAACTGAATGGAGAAGGACAGGAAGGGAATGAGACCACTAATGAGAGATTTAGCTGCAAGTTAGGCCCTTAGGCTTAAGTTTGCTAAACTTTGACTGAATTAGCCCTGTCTGTGTTTAAGCAATAAAATGTGAATTGCAGCATGGAGTAGGAATAACAGGAAACAAAGACCAGCACTGAGGGTGTTTTTGGTAAACAGCAGCAGTTTTCTCCACCAAGATCCTGATTAATGCCTTTCCCAAATCTAGAGAAAAAGATAAAGCTTCATATCAGGAGGGCTGACCACATACTCACGTAATGATTCCATCCGTCTCCGACATTCCTGCCCAAGCCACGCGTTTGTGGCAAAACCATACACCTTGTCTAGTGCAGGTAATGAAATGTAGTGAGAGTCTTTCCCCACTTCACTTCCAGCTGCTTCACAGCAGCTGCTAATAAAGACACACAGCTTTTATGGGGTCCATCTTGTCCCCAAAGCAGGTATGGATGTCTATCTTCCTCACTGGTCTGTGCTCAGCCTAGAGAAACATGTCCCGGGAACAAAGAGTCAACCTTGAACTGGCCTCTGGCTGCTTTCCAGGCTAGACTTCACTACTTCTGACGGTGCTTGCAGATCTCTTGCTTCCACAGAACACATTTGTTTATTTTTAAAAGAACAACAGAACTATAGTTGTTTTGCTTGCAACTCCAACACAATCAAGCCTTGTTCACAGAAAGTACTTGGATTCCAGCATGTACGATTCTACTCTGGGCTGTTTATTTCTCTATGTCGTCCAAAGGACTGCAGAGCCTGGGCCAAAGAATTGAAAGCAGAGTTCGAAAAAGACTTGTGTTGGAACCCATGTAAAAATTAGATTATTATCTACTTTACAATGTTATTATTTTGAGCATTTATGAGGACTGGCGCTTGAACTTCATCATTCTCTAAGGATTTCATAAGCTAACAATTTGACATTAATGACTTTTGAAGATTTTAAAACGAAATAACTGTACTGACAGCTAATACTGTCAAAGCAAACGGCACAAATCCATTGGCCTTTCACGCCTTCTACTCAGAGCCGTTGAGCCAAATCAGCTGAACTTCTACCAAGAATCTGGATGGAGGGACTCAGACAACACAGTTGACACTTGGTAATCTCTTCTCCTAAACACATATTATCACCGCCATCAAGATGGCATTTATGTGGATCATTTTTATGTGAATACTTTTTAAAGTAAAATAATCTACTCATGTGCTATCTTAGAAGGAGCTGCTAACTCGTGGCTTGCTGGGCTGTGAAAACAGGGCCACTGTGACACTGTGTAGTGATGGGTAGTATGATGGGTAGTAAAGAAATATTTAAAGTTGGGGAAGAGGGCAGCCTCAGGATTTACAATGTATGTGGATCAGAAATGGACAAAGAATTGGTTGAAGCATGCGCAATTAGCATAGAGATGCTAAAGAAAGGTACTCCATCTATGAACATCACTGGAGGTATCGGATATGTAGAAATGGAGTGTGCCAGTGGATGCAACATTTTCAGTTTTTCTGGAAGAAATATCTAGAAATCGCCAAAACCACCAGTCATAGACTTTGCTTCAGATAAGCAGCATAAACATAGCCTCCCTAGGTAAAGAGGGCATGTCATTCTTCTCAATTTCCCCGGGAGATGTAAATTCACAAAAATGTGAGTGAAAAGAAACCACAGTCACTTGGAGGCACAAGCCTAAAATCCCAATTCTTGATGGCTTCTCATGGATCTTTAAATGAATTTTCTTTGTTTTAAATGCAACCCCTCATAATTCTATGTTTGTTTCGTTCAAACTAAAACTTGCTTGTTTATGGAAAATTGTATAACTTTTAAAGTTGTTCTGGTTTAAGGGAGGTTTTTTTGGCCCATTCATAATGCTTACATACACTTGCAAGATTACTGGTGTTACAAGATATACCTGTGTATGTGTAAGTTTGTGTGTATACATATATAAGTTTGTAAACCTCAGCCAACATCTTATTATGCTTTCTCTCTAAAATCAGGAACAAGCCAAGAATGTCCACTATCTCTACTCCTGTTCAATATATTTCTTGAAACATTAGCCAGAGCAATTGGGCAAGAGAAAGAAACTTTTATGTAGATGTATAGGAAAGGAAGAAGTCAAAGTATCATTATTTACAGATGATAAGATTGTCTACATAGACAACCCAAAACATTCTACCAAAAGACTCCTAGAATCATTAACCAAATTCAGTAGCATAACAGGATACAAAATTAACACAAAAAAATCAATGATGTGTCTATACACCAATAATGAGCTCACTGAAAAATAATTTAGGAAAATAATACCATTCACAATAGCATCAGAAAAAATTAAACACTTGAGAATTAACCTAACCAAGGAAGTGAAAGACCTCTATGACTAACATTACAGTATTCTGTAAGAGGAGATCAAAAAAGGACATCAGAAAATAGAAAGCTTTCCTCTGCTCCTGGATACGCAGAAACAATATTGTCAAAATGACCATATTTTCAAAACTGTTATACAGCTTTAATGCAATCCCAATCAAAATACCAGTAGAATTCATCACAAAGCTAGGGAAAATAATCTTAAAATTTGTATGCACAAGAAGAGACCAAGAGTAGAAAAAGCAATCCTGGGTAATGAGAGCAAAGCAGGAGGCATCCTGCTGTATTTCAAGTTATACTACAAAGCTACAATGATAAAAACAGTATGGTATTGGAAAAAAACAAAACAAAAAACAGACACATGGATCAAGGAAACAAAATAGAGGATGTAGAAATACCTCCAGGCAACTTTGGCTATCTGATCTTCGACAAAGGGGCCAAAAACAGATGCTAAAGGAAAAGCAGTCTCTTTAACAAATGATGTTGGGAAAATTGGCTATTCTCATGCAGAAAATTGAATCCAGACCCATATAACTCTCCCTATGTACTAAGCTAAAATCAAAATGGATCAAAGATCTAAATGTTAAAACCAAAACAATCCACTGGAAGATAAAATACATAAAACTCTTGAAGACATAGGCTTGGGTAAGGACATTCTGAACAGAATTGCACAAGAAATAGTACCAAGAATCAACAAATGAGATCATGTCAAATTAAAAAAATTTCTGCACAGCAAAGGGAACAACCAACATAATGAAGACAACTTTCAGAATGGGAAAACATTTTTACCAGCTATTCCTCAGATAGAGAACTTGTGTCTAGACAATATAAATAACTCAAAAATGTTAGACACCCCCCCAAATAAAAGAACAGATACTTCTCAGAAGAAAAAATACAAATGACCAATAAATGCATGAGATAATGTTCAACATCTCTGACCATTTAAGAAATACAAATTAAAACAACACTGAGATTCCACCTCAGTCCAGAAAGAATAGCTATGATCAAGAAATCAAATAATAACAAAATGCTAGCAAGGCTGTGGGGGAAAAGGAATCCTACATTGCTGGTAGGAATGAAAATCAGTATGGAGACTCCTCAAAAATCAGTATGGAGATTCTCCTAGGCATCTTCCTGAAAGAGTTTAAAGGCATATTACAGAGACATATGCATACCCATGTTTATGACATGACAACTCATAATAGCTAAATCTTGGAAGCAGCCCATATGTCCATTAACAGATGAATAGATAAAGAAAATGTGGCATTTATACACAGTGGAGTACTACTCTGCCATGCAGAAGGATAAACTTGAGTCGTTTGTAGGAAAACGAATGCACCTTGAAACCACAGCGTTAATTGCAATAAATAAGACACATGGGCTTAAATATTACATTGTTTCTCTTATATGAGAAACCCAAAATATAAATAAAGAGCAAAATAAAACATAATAGGAAATAGGTGTTTTGTAAACGGTAAGGGGAACAAGAGATGGAGGGAATGGGGAGGGAGAGGAGGGGAAGAGGAGGAATTAAAGAATTAAGATGTGTTATATGCATATACCTAATCTCCACAGGGAATGTAATCATTATGTACTGCAAACATGTATCAATAAACATGAAATAAAGTAAACACAGTATCAGCATACTGTATTGCATACACACATGGGTATCACTGTGGATGGGTAAAAAAAATAAGTTTATAAGAATCTATCCTGCGTAGAGTGTTTATAACAAGAGTTCACTAGCTTCTTCAGTCATATGCCACTTGCCCTACCCATTACATTTCTGCTTCTTCCAACCTACCTCCCCACAGCTACCAAAAAGTAAGAATGAAATTCCTCTGACTAGACTCTAGTAAAACTTGTACTGGTATTGTTGTGGTCGCTGAATTACATCCAGTAAGGCAGAGACATTATCAATGTCACTTTGTGCTTTTACTTAATCTCCCACTTGAGGGTGTCCTTGGCTTTACAGGAGGGTAATAATAGTCCCTGACCTACCTTTGAGGCATATTGTGAGATTGAATGAGATAACACATGTAAAAGGCTTGGGATAGTGCATTACACATCCGAAACCAATAAAATATTATTAGTGTAAAACATCATAAATACACAATAGATTAATTACCATAAATAAGATCAGAATTCAAACAAAATCAATATATACACATTTCCTACTATGTAGCATCATTGTTGTAGAAAACACATCCTTGTTAGCGGACACTCAGTTCATATTCCATCAGATGTTTATTTGTTATCTGGATTGTAAGAAACTTTGGTTAGGGGTTGGGGATTTGGCTCAGTAATAGAGCATTTGCCTACCAAGCTCAGGCCCTGAGTTCGATCCCAAGCATCCCTCCTCCACCCCAACCCCCCACAAAAGAAACCAGGCTTAAGTGACTTTTGTTTCCACCAGGCTGAAAATAGGATAATTTACGCAGGAAGAATGCACTCATTCCAAATGGGACTTGTCCAGAACACACAGTTAAATAAATCTATTAATAAATTGTGAATTCAGTAACTGAAGGTACACACACAAGCATCATGCATACTAAAATGACATTTTCTTAATAAATTGTCCTGGCAGGTTGGGGTGTTCTTTTAAGCTTTGTAGCAGCAGCAAGCTGCTTCCTAGTCAGGAATCTTAAAATAACTATGTCATTATATAAATATTCTACATCTACCTTCTGCCAATCCATGTTCTGTTTCTTTTGGAAGAGAATGAAATGAGATGAATTGACATGACCCAGGAGTCTACGTTACAGAATGCTAATGTTCTTTCAGGTGATGGACATTCCAAATGTTGTGAAAAGGCCCTCATGTTAAAGGTATGGTTGCAAGAGTACTTTATTGCAAAGGTTCTTTGGTTTTACAAGCCGACATGCCAGACTTGACATAAATAAGGTGCTAAGGGAATATTGCCACAGAAGTAAGAGCATACTCTCAGGTAGCTATCTCAGCATGGCCCAGTGGGTCCCAGGGAGGGGCCTGGGGACTCTAAAATGGTCCCCGCAGCTAAATAAATAGCAAATTTGGCCTGGTCAACAATTTAAGGAGCACCTTAGAATTAAACTGTTTTACTGCTTTGGCACCTAATTGGATATAGTGGCAACCTCATATAAGCAAACCTGAGATATAGGCAACTTCTGCCTCTGAGCAGAACTCTGCCTTAGTGGAACTCAAGTAGCAGTGAACCAAGTCAAATTGATGAGTGAATATAAGGCAAATAGATCCCAGAGGGAAAAAACAGATTTTCCAGTAAATAAGAGGAGACCTAATGAGTGAGGAGTCAGCAGGGCAAGAGACAGGCAAAGAGGAAAATATTTGGGGATGGTTTCAGGAGTTAGCCTGGAAGAAACTTAGGAACATAGAACCCATAACTAGCAAGAAGCACAGAGGTAAAGCAGTAAAGACCAAAAATGGAATCTAATATTTAGGCAGAATTGAATTGAGGAAAGTCAAGAGACCAGGGATTAGAACCGGAACAAACAGGTAGAGACACTTGAGTCCTAACACCAGAAATTAGGGCCTTATTAGTAGAAGCAAACTTATGTAATACGTTTGACAGGGATTCCCCCAAAAATGGCCTCCAGGGAACCACAGTCCCCATTAACTTGGGCTGATCCTCCAACTTGCTTTGACCAGTAGAATTGGCAGAGATGACGCTGTGCTTGTTTGGAGGTGGGCCTTAAAATTTGTGGCTGTCAGTTGTACAACATGGAATGCTTTGTCTTGCAACACAGTTGCCACATCGTGAGAAGCCCAGGTCTCCTAGAGAGGCTATGCAGAAAATAACTAATGTCCTCCCATCAATTATTTCAGCAGAGTTGGCAGCAAAACCATGAGCTGGTACCCATGTGGAGAAACCATCGTGAACATCCAACCCAGTGAAGGCCACGGCCTGGCCTGAGTCACACAGAACAGAAGAATCACACAGCTGAGCCCCATCGCCTCACAGAATCATAGGAATTAATGAAATCATTGCTACTTTAAGGCACGAAGTTTGGGGACATTTATTATGTAGCAACAAAAAATTGAGTCTGTGAGAGTTGTAGGGTTCATAAAAGCAATTTTTAAAAAACGTAAGCCTTGATTACATCAGGGGGCATTTTAAATGAGCTTGAATTTTTAAAAAAAAATTTTATTTCATTCAACATGTTCTCTTTAAAAACACAGGGGTTTGTATAATAAATTTCAGAAACATGAAGTTTTCGTCAACTAATAGTTAAAATTCACAGTGGCTTACGATTGAAAGGCAAACTTAATTTATGTAAAAAGTTCACTCCTTGTTGGGTTATGATGATTCAATTAAAAGTAAATGGGGTAAAGTAGAGAGGCTTTAAAGAAAATTCCAAATTTCCAAGTTTCACATAAACTGTCACCAACAATTACTTTGACTATGAGTATCTGTATCTTTCATCTCAAAATGTTTCACTGCCTTAATTTTCTGCTATAGATGAACGTGATTTCTTGCACCGAACTCCTCAACATTAAGAAGGCCTCTGTTCATCACAGTCGTAGCTTATATAATATTACCTCTTTTCCAGTTCCAGCCAACACCTTACAAAGGTATCATTCTGAGCATAAATGTCAGACGTAGAAAAAAACCAGAAAAATGGGTCAGATTTGAGGAAGAACCAGAAAGGGAGCCAAACTTCTAAATCAGCACTCTGAGAGTTAATGTTACAGCATTTTCTGAAATATCAAAGTAGACCAAGACAGATGCAGGTAAGTCAAGACCAGAAGTCAGAAAGTCAAGGCAGAGGCCAGAATTTCTCTTATTACCTACGGTCAGTGGCCTGTCCAGGATCTGGAAACCTTGATACCAAATAAAGAAAGACTTCATGAACTATGAGGTCTCAGGGGTCTGAGGTCTCAGGGGTCAGAGTTGCTGGGGTCTGGAATCTAGACATTATGAGCAGTCAGAACTCTTAAAAGAACCTGGATTCAAGGTTCTTTTGCAGTATTGCTGGGAAAAGTAAAAGGTGACCAGAAGAAGGCAGGTTATATCCCATAGATATTTGTAGAACAGAATCCTTTTTCTTACAATTAAAATAATCAGGCTGCTTCTCAAATAGAAGATGACATGATGCTGAAGTCCCATTACTTTTAGTCTCTAGGATGTCTCAACCTGAAAATGAATAATTCTAGAATAACTCCATTACATTTGTTCTCACTAGGGAGAATGAGTCTGCCCTTGGTGATGTGATTATGACTAACACAGACATGCCTGGCTATACCATTGTCTTTCATTACTTTTAGTATTGTGTGGCTTTAGGAATTAGGGCAATTGCCTTGGTTTCTGAATCGAAAGCACCCCCATTGCTTCACTGTCTTTTTCTCAAATGAGCTATTAGATGAAAATAACATCCACTTTAAAAGCAGTATTTCTCAAGAATCGTGACTAAAAGGACACTATGTTTGGAACAAATACTAACCATGTTTAGAATGAAAGGTTTCCAACTGTAGATCTCAATCTCAAGTGATAACTTTAGAGTCTTCCCAGTTAGTATTGACCTGAAGTTCTCTATGGTGAGCTGGACATTTCACAGCACTTTCTGAAACATCACATTGGGCCAGGGTGGGCTGAGGTGGGCCGAGAGGAAATTCATGACGGAGGTCAGCATTTCCATTAGCTGGTGATCTGCCTCCATGAGGGGATTATGACTTAAACAGTGAACCGGGAACATTTCTACAGAATGTTTCTATAGCACAAATCTGTTCTGCTTCTGCAGAAACTTTGACCAGTGAAATAATTCATTGGCCAGAAGAAGAATGATTAAATTTTCAAAAGACCTTCCTAGTTGATTAAGGTCTGAAAATAGCCTATCTTCAAGTAGAAATGTCACAAAAGTCTCTTCAGCTCATACTAATGAAAAGTGACCAATTTGTAAACAGTTCTCTATGGATATTTTTGAAGGAGCTAAGATTACAAATTTCAAATGTGTACAGTAACTCAGCTAACAAAATAGTGACAAGTGAAATCCATTGGGGATCTGCTTTAAGAAACAAAGATTAATTTTTAATTAGTATATTAGTCATTTACTTACAAATGTCAATAACATTCTAGTGCATAAATTTCAAGTTAGCATAATTCAAATACAGTTTTGATTTAAGGAATTCTCCAGTATCCAATACAACAAACCTACTGAGAATCAGCTCTATAGTAGGCTCTGTGGTAGATACTACACCTGCAAAGATTAATCGGACATGGTCTGCACCTCAAGGAGTTGACGGTATAGTAGAGGAGAGAAGGATGCAATTAATTATTATATAATGTGATAAATGTTGTGCTTTTGTGATGAATAATATGTTTTCAGAGGACAAGAGTGATGGTGAGATTAATTCTGCCTAGAGAATGCATTAATATGTCATGGGGAGAAACACTGGGTGGGGGTGGGCTTCCCCATTCGATTAAGTTAAATAATAGCTCATGAAATGAAGAAGAGTCAGAAATGTCCCATGATGGAAAAACAAATATGAACAAAGGGATGACTGTAGGAAGGGAAGGAGCACTTTTGGGAAATAGTACAGCTGCAGGCTGGAGTGGTGGCAGAAGACAAATAAATCTGGATTGCTAGTGCCCTAGAATCCATTCCAGAGCTAGAACTTTATCCTATAGATAGTGGTGAGCTAGGAAAGGTTGGAAGCCAGAGGGTGATTTGAAAAGATCTGTATGTATGTAGATAAAAATTCCAGCAGAGGCTTCTATTGGTTCCGAGAGAATTAGGATGCTTATAGTAGGAAAGCAACAAGAAAGAATCCATTTTACCTTTAAAATCCCAAAACCACAGTGAAAGTCACTGCTATGAATTGGCAAGGACAAAGATTTTGAAAGAAAAAAATGTGCTTGTACATCAAAGAGCCAAGCTCTAATAAAGCTGGCAGAATGTACAAGAATAACGCAGAATGTACAAGAATAACAAAGAATGACTAACTTCATAGTCTCTGAGTTTGGGCCCCACCACCCACAAAGCTTAAGGCCAGTAACTCTCAAGTCCCGTAAACTGTATTTTCATCAATTTGGAGCCTTGTTGAGATGAGCTAAAATAATGAGGGGATGATGATTGGGTTAAATCTTGAACCCAAAAGTTTATCTATAAACAACAAATTGAGAATAGATAAAGAAGTAGAGGAAAGAACACTGTGTTGCCCAATTAGACATTCTATAACATGTGTAGGAAGTTGGGGGACCATAAGGCACACTGGATCTAAAAGAATCACTTGGAGAAGTGGGCATCAATACCAAGAGATGACCCGGCATTTGCGGAGCACCTCCAGTGCTCAGAACCAGTGGGATCTGAGGGACTGAAGCTGCCCTTCTCCTTTGGTCTGTCTCTATTTGAGACAATGTCACTAATGTCTCCTGTCCTGAAGGGCTACTTACACTGTCCTTCAAGGACATCTTGTCAACAGCACTCTGACAGCAGAGAAACACGGTCAGGCCTCCAGCCCCTGTTCTGTGAAATAGTCCCTCCTGAAAGGTCCAGGACTCTTGTACACCACAAAAAGGAACTGTGAGATTGTGGCAGCCACAGGAAGTACAGGGCCTGGAAGAAAAAGGATCTCCTCTTTCTGGAGCGGAGACTAAAAACAGGCCAGCTTGAGATTTCTTCTCAGTTACCACAGTGGAGAAACCCACTTCTGTATATGACAACGTAAATGATTTTAAGATACATCTCCCCTTTACTCCTTTCCTAAGTACATTTTTAACACCTTGAAAAACTTCTATCTCTACCCCATTGCAGAGCTTGGCTTGCGACCTCTCAGAGTTCTCTAAGAAGGACTGTGTGATAATTGCAATTCACTGTGGTCAATGGAAAAGGCACCTGGGTCTGGGGAAAGCATTATGTCACCCAGATTGGCGCATACCTCAAAGTGACTCATAACAATATTCAATTATGGCAAGGCAGCTCTATGTTGTACCTTTTCAGACATGGATATTTGAAAATACCTATTGCCGAGGTCCAACCCCAAAGGCCATTAACTCCCTAGCAAAGATACTATGTATTAATCTATTTTAATAAGTGAATTAGGGTACAAGAAAACACATCCATCCTTTACCAGATTTCTTTTGTTCTACCAAAATGGAAAACTTGAGTTAAAATAACAGCCTAGTTCTGTCTGCAGCAGAAGGACCCTAATACCTGTGTATCTACAAAAAGATAGAGGGGGAAAAAAGAGCATAAGCTATGATACTCCTCTGCCCTCCAGGACTGCAGAATCCTGTAGAATTCCCCAAAATAATATCTGATGCCTGATATCTAAGTTCTGGGATAGTCTTAGAAGGAACTCTAGGAGTGATTTAGCTCAGTGGTTAGAGTGCTTGCCTGGGAAACCCAAGGCCCTAAGTTCGATCCCCAGCACAAAAGAAAAAAAAAAAAATGAGGAACTCTAAGACGAGAGAACAATTTTTTGCCTCCATTAATCGGGCATGGGAAATGATTAAGACAGGCAATTTAGGAGGAAACTGAATCACTACTGACCTCTCTGGAGGAGGACTAGAAGACAGCAGTATCTAAATCTGAAGAACGCATATTACAATCCAGTAAGAAGGACTAACCGTTGCATAATACTACACTCGATTCTATCTCCACCACCTACTTGGGCTAAAACCTGTAACTCTCATTCTCCTATCAACCTGCAGCTTATCTGAGATGTTGTAAAACTGAGGACAATATGGTTGGGTTAAATCTAGAAGTGTCCCTATACTCATGAGTAACCTGTATTATCAACATCTCAAACCTCATGTTCACATCTAATTACAGGTGAGTTTCACCACTTTCCACCTCGAGCGATCTCGGTTCTGTTTAGCACTCCAGTCACTCTCTCAAGTAAATGTCCAGGAAGTCTTTGCCATTCACACTATCAACTTCACTCTCTTGTTATACGGAGCCTCCCTTCTCTTCAAGATTATTCCTGCCCCATAAGGGAAAGTCAACACACAAGGTAGTTAGGTGGGCTCAGTAACGTCTCAAATCACACTGATGTCCACAGAAGACACTGAGGCTGCTGTCTCTTCTGATCTTGAGATAAGTGGTAACAGAGGAGTGGGAATCAGAGGACCTAAGACCACCAAGCCAGCAGAAATGGCCTCTAGACTGGGAAGACCATTAGAAAGTCCCAAATGATGATAGAAAGATACACACCTGACACCCTGCTTTCCCCACCTGACGGTACAGGACTCTCGGGAAGGTGTCAACCACATTGTCACGCATGGGTCTGCGTGTAGGAAGGCTGTTCTGGAGGCACAGGTGTAAAGCAATCCCTGGTTATTAAAGTACAGGAAATGGGGTGGTGTTTCCTTGGGATTCTAAATGAAAATAAAAATTCTTTGTAGGCGCAGCAAAGATATGTTTGGAAGTGCAATTCAATAGCTTAACTCTTAGAGAGCTTCGCAGCATGAATGAGTTTCAACATAGACCCAGGGAAGGGCAAACTTCAGACTGTCTCTATTCACTGCTCAACTCCAGCTGCTGCCTCAGAGCCCAAGCTTTGCTTTTTGTAGTTTGCCAGTGTGCTGACCATTAACAAAGGAATTTGGCTGAGCTGAGTTTCTGACCTGGAGTCATGATCATAAGAAGACCAACAAAACAATGGCTGATGGGTGTCAGTGGGGTAAGAAAGCACATTGACTTTTTAAGCACATTGACCTCTTCCTTGTGTGTGGTATCCAGAGAAGCCAACTCTGGTGCCCTTCCGTCTCTTCCCCAATTCAAGCACTAACATCCAAGAGACCTTTCATTCATCTCCTAAATGATATCCCAACTTTGTCCTGTCCTCTAATCAAAGGAACCAGGCCTACTCTACTCCCTATGTCTACACTCACACTGTGGACTCAATAAATATTTTCTCCTCTTGCATTTTCTTGTTCTACACTGAGCAGGAAAAAAAAAAAAAGAAGAAGAAGCTGGTCACCACTTTCCATGAAATATTCCTCCTTGGAAATCAAAGTTAACTAACACTTACCAAACCCTGCTTGGAGACATGGCACAGCGTCAGATTCCTGAAGGACAGTGAGAATGGCTGTATGGTCCTAAAAATGAGAGAAGAAAAAGCAAGTCAGTGTAACAGGTTAGTGTCAAGTTTAGTACTTTTTCTTCCTGTGGCTACAAGTCTGCCCCAACAATAAATAAATGTTCTCACAGTAGAAAGCATTTGCCTTCATAAAGAGATGATATTTAAGTTTCTTGAAAGCAATTCATGAGTTCAAGTACTGCGCGATCTCTAATCACCTCCCTTTGAATAATTAAAGGAAATGAACAATATGTTTATAAAATTTTTGGCACTAATATCTACAAGACTTAACTAGGCCCTGTAGAGGCCGCAGCACTGGAAGAGAGTACATCTTCTGGTCCACTCTAAATTACTGCATATACAAGTCTTTATCTTGCACATCCATGGCATTTCCTTTGCCTATGACTCTGGCCACAACCAAGCGTACCCATTAGCAAGATGGGTGCTTAAAAACACATGTTCCTGGGTTACCCACCTTCAGATCTTTTATCTACGGAAGTTGGGTCCAATTTATACATATTTGTTAATCTCCAAGAGGACTCCAATATATAACCCAAAAGGATATACTGTGTTTCTGGGCTTATCAGTCAAGCCTGACTCTCACTGACTTTTCCACATTTGTCTGTGACCACTTCCTACAAAGCTACAAGTCACTGAGATGATGGCTTGATATTCCTATTTCCCCTACTTATAGCCCATTGCTTCATAGTCCAATTGAAATCAAGCAGAAAGTGAACCTGTTTCTAAACTGGTATATTCCAGTGTCAGTGCTATCTCAATATTTCAGTTTACTGTGGCTCGTGAAGAAAACTGTGTGACCAGAATCAATGCACAAAGGCAAGTCTATGATGAGACAGATCCACAACAGCCTGCCGCGATCCAGATTTGGGTATGGGACTGTGTTCTCTGTGTGCACTGGATACAATTCAGAGGCATGGAACACATAGTCCCAAGATGTAAACTTCTTTCTCATAGTTTTAAGTTTTAAGCTGACTTATGTATTTTGCACTCAAACTCATTCCCACTGAAACATGTTGAAGGCCTTTCAAATTGGGTATCTCCTGAATAGGGCAGTATAAATTAAAACCTAACCCTAAAGAAGTATCAACCACTAGTTCTGGGGACAGATGAAGTACCAGTGAGATCAGGATAGAGAAATTAGAGAAAGGCTTAGAGGATGTCTCTTCTCCTGAAGACTTCAGTAAACGCAGCTTTTAGTTTGGACTTAAAGAGAGAATGTGACTACACTTTTAACTGCTGCCTTCATCTGAGGAATACACACAATAGCCATAACTAGCCGATTTCCAGCAAAATCTCCCTCCTAAAAAGTTAGGATTCAAAGTCTGGGTGGAGACTTCTTGGGACGAATACCTACATCTGCCTTCTGCTTGGTATCTGCTCTTATACAATGAACAGCAGCCCCTCAGCCAGGTATCTCACCCTCTGCTTTGAGGTTCTGAATGAACAAAGCCTAAATGGCCAACAAAGAAGCTTAGGTTCTAGGACAGTCAGACCCATTCCACCTCAGGGGCACTCAGAATTTGTATACTTAATTCTAGATGGATGGAGGAAGTGGGTGGTGTGGGACTTAGAAATGTGGACCTTGTGAGAAGTCAGGAATTCTCTGTCTCAAATTCAAATATCAGGCTTAGAAAGTCACAGTCTTAGGCACTGGAGACAGAAATAACAGAAGAAAGTTTCTAATGTAAATTGTACTCTGGAGATTTTTTTCCTGTCAATGAAGTGGTCAGTTCCTGTAGATTAAGTATGTTTCTTGCCTCATGGTAGGAAAACAGAGTCATATTTAAAATTTTCCTTTTCTCTGAAATATATATTAGCCTGCATGGTATCATTATTCCTGAGACTTGAGTTATGACTTGATTTGGCTCTCCCAATAACTGAGGGAACTGGCTTCTGCAATGTGAGGAGGGAATGAAGAGAGATCTAAAGGTGTGAAGAACCAGAATCTGAAAGCCCGCAAAGTCACTTCAAATGCTCTGCATGAGATTTGAAACAAAATGATTGCAAGGGGATAAAACTTTGGGTACCAGGTCTTCTGTTTACATTCTCTCTCTCTCTCTCTCTCTCTCTCTCTCACACACACACACACACAAACACACACACACACACACACGTGAAGAGATGTCATTTAGTCTCATTTTCTAGACAGAGACTAAAGCCATACAGGCAATGTCAACATCATAGGTAGTAACTGACAGGATAAAGTTTCGACATAACCACGTGCAGATCTGTGTCATGGCTGCTTGTAGAATTCCTGGTACTTCCTAGGTAGACCTGTGTCTTTCTCTTGCACGGAGCCACTCATTGGCCTCCATGTTTAAACCAGAAGGAAGGCAAGCAGGGAGGAAAAGGCGGAAGGGTCTGAGGCCAGAATGCCACTGCTCAACACATAGCTTCTCCACTTTCTAGCTGTGAGCCCTCGAGCAAGTTGCTGCATCCCTCCCCACCTCAGTTTCCTTTCTGTAAAACAGGGGAGGTGATCAGGCTGCCTTCTCCATAATGAGGACAGTACAAGTAAGCCCCCGAGAATGATACCTGGTGTACAATCGGTTCTTGGAAATGGTATTTCTTATGACAGCGAGATTCATTATGACTTGATTCCCACCATGTTTTAAGCCTTCTATTGGCCACTGCTCCTTGGTCATTTTCTTACAACAAAATGCCATGTACTCTTTCAACTCCTGGTTCTGTCTCCATGGTCTCAACTACCCTAAACTGCAGGCGAATTCCTATTTCTGCTCTAGACTCCACCCCAAAACCACGTTAGGCATTTATAAAAAGGGCGTATTTTTCTGAAATTGAAGATTTATAAAGATTCTATTTGCATTACGGCACTTATTACTCTATTGTAATGTATTTATCAATTTTTTCTCCTGTATCATATGAGCCACTTGAAGATAAAACATGGTCGTTTAATTTTGTTATCCAATACACATCACATAATGCCCAGCAAAAAGTATATATTTCATAGACAGTGCTATGTCGTCACCAAAACCCGTTCCCGGGCAACTATGCTTACAGGATCCCTTGCAGTTACGGGGCCCATATGATTAACAATTACCAATAAAATGTGCATAGAAATGAGACGTGCTACTTGCTCACCTATTGAGTAGTGTAAGGGCCTCTTGCAAGTCTCCAATCTTTCTGTTCTCTGATACAGAGCACGTGGAGGCCTCACGTGGAGACGGCAGCACCACAGAATCCCACCAGCCACAATGATTGATTCACTGCGTTAAGAACAATTGCTCCAGATCATCACCCAGACCCAGAGTGGAATTATGGAAAGATAATTGTGGGTAAGACAAACTTTTACTAGATTAAGCCACTGGGCATTTGGAATTGTCTGTTTCTGCAGCACCGACTTGCCTCTCATGCCCAGTACAGTTCAATAAGTGTCAGTTAAATTGAGTCTGATGGAGTCATTATGCACAAACACTATGTGGCAAGAGCTATTGCTAAAGAGACTGTGGTTTTCTGCTTCAGTTGTGTCCCTCAAGTCAACCAACTCCCCTACAAAGGATTATTTTCAGTTGTGTTCTGAGGATCAGATTTCTTTTGATGAATAACATTATCAGTACATACGATATTTTATTATCAATGTATCAACACACCACAGAGCCCACAAGCAGCTCAAGAAATGATTCTATTTCGCTTAGGGATTTTAGCAGTTGATGCTAATTGATGTCATTCTAAAACACAGCCTGTAGTACACACAGAATTTGCACCTTGCCTACTAAAATCTATCGTGGCTCTAGAGAAAGAGACAATAGAGATAGCTGAAACTAAATAAAAAGTAAATTTCCAGGAAGTCCATTTTCAATAAATGATGAGGATCCAAAAAGTAAGAAAAAGTCCATTTTCAATTAATGATGAAGATTCAAAAAGTAAGAAAATGTGTTCTGGTAATTCCCATCTGAACTGACAGTTGCATTTTCATTTCCACGAATGAGCTTCACGTATAATTTCCAACATCCTGATGAGCGGAGAGACTGCCAGCCCAGACTTTAGGTCTCTATTGTTTCTTGGTTGACTTCAGGGAGTCGAAAGCGTAACGCTCCCTTTAGTGTGCTGTTGGCTATGATAGATTTCTCTCCCTCAGCTCTCAGAAGGAGGGAGACCGAACGGGAAGCTCGTCAGGTGATAGTCATAATGAAAAGACACCCGTCTCGCTGCCTGCAATGGGAGAAGTGACGCGGCCCTCCCATTGTGGTTCCTTGCAGACCGTAGTGAGCTTCTGCAAAGATGTGAGACAATGAACCTTTAAAAATGCATGTCAGTTGCCCATCCATCCACATCCCATAAATACATAATTAACTTTCCGAACATGGATATTTTTGGCATTTAAAAATGTATATTAATTGCTTGATATTCTGCCCATTTCAGGCTGTTTATGTAAATACTGAGTTGAGAGACTTCTTAAAATGCACAGAATTTACTTGGTAATCTACAATAGTAATTGACTAAATACATAATTAGAGTATTCTTAAAACAGGTATTATAGACTCAGTAATCTTTAACGACCTTTTGCATCATTCTAACCTAAGGTGTCAAGATTTAATTAGAATCTGAAATTTACGGATCATTGACCAAAGCACCATAATTGGCTTGGGCATATGCACTACTGCAGATCATCAGTGAACTAACTCCTTAAAATAGCTCCCCAAAATGCTATGTTAAAAGTGTACTGATTCATCCACTTGGAATATTTCTCACAAAGAACTAACCATTTTAAATCTTTAAAGGAAGTACTTTAATGTATTCACTGTTGATGTGGCAAAGTTCCTTTTTACAAATGAATGCCAGCTAGTTAATAAAGGAGGAATGACAGAAAATTTTAAATCATCATTCTGCAATCTACACTCTCACCCTGCCACAGGAAATCACTGACAGGGATCACCAATGGGGACTGAAATTGCTGGATAGAACTGTGGGAGGAAAGGCTGTTCCCAAGGTATCAGGTGTAATTCTGTAATAGTTTGTCAATTACAAAGAAAAATGTTTACATTGGAGAGATGTGGTTATCTCTAGAGGAAACCTCTGAGTAATGCTCTGGGATGCAATATGCAGTATCCAGCAACACTTTTGAGGCCTTCTTTTAAACAATGTTTAATCTACTTCCCATCAAACCTATGAGCCTAACCTGCATTTTGTAGGAAACAGAGGAACAATGTTAATAATTCCAACAAGAAACAATTAGGATATTCCAGGATGTGGGATGGTCTGAGACTAAGTCTAAGATATTCCAGGATGGGCGGCAGTCTAATAAACAAATATTCAAGGTGATGAACCTTAAAAAGTTAGGAACTGTAACATTAAAAATTACTAACAAAACATAAGGACCACAATTAATATGTGAACTTTGAATCCTGGTTTGATACGAACAGCTATAGCAGGTATGTTGGGAACTAGGAAATTTAAATTTGGACCAGCTATTAGACTACTTTAGACAATTAATGCTTATTTTCTTAGGTCATAATGATCCATAGATGTATAGGCAAATGTACTTCTGAAGTAACACCTTACAAAGAATGTAACTGACTTTCAAATGGTACAACATAGAGACATAAAAATATATAAAACAACTATAGTAAAATGTTAACAATTGTGGTATTTATGTGATGGCTATGCAAGAGTTCATTAAATGATATTTTTAATCTTCTGCACATTTGCAAATGTATCTACATACTTATATACATATTGTTGGGAGGTATAATTCTTGTCTCCATTTTCACATATTATATTTCTTGTCTTGTCAGTGTCTTTATAAGTTTGTGTGACTGTGTGTGTGCCCATGAGAGCATTTCTTTAGAAGCTTGTGTGTTTAATATAGCATGACACAATGATCTTACTTATTCTCTGCTTATGATTATTTGACTTTTACTGAAGTAGAACTGATTTACACTATTTGGTGGTGCAAGAGATATCTGTCTTTCACTAATGAAATAGTCAGTTCCATCATTATAGCAGTGTGGATTTATTGAGAACCTACTAGGTACAGGCACAATCAAAGCTCTGGGAAACAATGGTAAATTAATGCAAATATGGACCCAGATAGTCTGATAGGGAAGAGAAATTTTAGTTAAATTATTACCCAGATAAATGGTAACATACTAAATTGAATGTCATGAAAATAAAAGCTTATTAAGAGACTAATGCACAAGAATTTGGTTTAGTGTGGGGACCTTAGTACTGAGAGGTGAAGGCTGAATATCCATTTAACCAGAATAAAGAAGAAAGGAAAGGAAGTGTCCAAGGTGGAAGACATTGTGGCCAGTTCCAGAAATAGAAGAGCCAGAGCGGCTGGACATAAAGAAGAGTAGAGTAATGGTAAGGAGAAGCCCCATCACCCAATTGCATGAAGCTATATTGAGGGTTCTGATCTTTATCCAGAGAATACCGAGTAATTTTAAGTGGATGGACATGGCATATGCTCAACATGTAGAAAGGTCTCTCAGGCTATGGTGCAAGCACTGGAAGGGAGCCCCAGTGGGAGGTGTGAGGACAGTTTGGAAGTGATTGTGAAAATCCAGGGGAGAGATAACAGTGGCTTGAAGCAGGCTGGAGGTTGTGGAGAAGGAGAGAAGCAAATGAACTCCAAAAATATGTAGGAGGCAAAAGTAGAAGACTCTGTGCCTGATCAGTTAAGAGCAGAGAATGAAAAATGTATCAAGGACTGATGGGGGGGTGGGTTCTGCACTGAGCTACTATGAAGAGAATGCTAAAGGAGGAATGGCCCATTTAGAATGATAACAAGTTGAGTTTTTTTGTTTTGCTTTGTTTTGTTTTTGTTTTTTGTCTATATTCACATTTTATTGTAGTTTTTAATTGTTACTTTATTAGTAAATGTTTATAATTCATGCAGTTTACAATCATCCTGAGGAGTGGTTACATACACATATTAGAGCCTGTTTTTTTTTTTTTTAATCCCCTTCCTCTTCCCTCCTCTTCAGCCCTCCTCCTCTGGTTCCCTAGTCACTTTTTACATACCTGTTGATGCTATTTGTCTTAGTGTATATTATGGTTTATAATGTTTACATTGATTAAGCTTATTGGTCTCCTGTTCATGGCATATTTTATTCCTCTCACCCCCCCCCCACCGCCTCCTTGTTCCCTTGGCCTGTTTCCCTATTGTACAAAGTCTGTTCCCTTGTCTCTTTTATCCATCTTTTACCATTTTCTTTGTTAGTACTTTGCCTCACTCAAATGAGAGATGATATGCTATCAAGTGGAACTTCAAGCTGTCATACTCTAATAGTGCATTATTTAATTTTAGACATTCAAATCGTGGGGGTAAAACAAAGAATTATTTTCAGTGAAACAATATTTTATATCTCCAAACTAGAGTTCTACTTTTGAATAGTTACTCTGAGAAATGATGCCCTGTGCTTGTAATCCTATCATTGCTCAAATCATATGAGGTTTATTCTTGAAAACCGCCAGTTTGCAACTTCTCTGTTGTCATCCTTGAATTCAAAGTGTACTTCCCAGGTCCTCCTTAAGCTCCTCTGTGTATACTAGACACAGGCTCCCTCCAGGTATCGCACTGTTTTTGTACTTTGCTGGAGCTCAAAGTCCTGGCTTTTAAATTGCTTGCCCCTGGATTAGAGTGGTAGATGTAGCACTGATAGATATTTATTAATTATGTGTAGAAAACTGAGCTTGCTACAGTGTTACCATCACACAATAATTTCATCTGATATGGTCCAGCATCATTATCCAACTTGTTTTCTAAAGCAGTATCTTAGAGCAACTTGCATCAGTTTTCAAGCAAGAAAAATCAACTCACAAACTACTACAAGAAGAGGAAGAGAAGGTGAGAGGGTAGGGGCTGGAGGAGGAAAGGAAGAAATAGCCACATGGGTTATAAAGTATTGCAGCTGATAGACTATTTCTCTTAGATACGTTCTGTCAGGACTTCTGCGATCGTTACAGAGCCTCTCAAAGTGACTACTTGCAAAGGATAAGATCCATTTAATGTACAAAGTCTGATGTGTTAAAAGAAAAAAAGTAGGCTATAGATACATATTCACACACACATACCATAAAAAATAATAAAGATGATAAGTGAGAGTCAAGTTAAATAGTCCAGCCCAAGGGACATAACTATGAAAGTTCACCAGAAACTCATTTCAGACCAGTCATTTTCTAAATTTATTGTGCATCAGATGCACTTGGGACATTTTTTAGAACTGCTGATTCCTGAAGCCTATTGAGTCAGAAACTATATACACCACTGCTGGCGCTTGCGCAGTTGAGTGAAACACAAACGGAAATTTACAGCAGCTCTAGTAGCTGAGCCCTGGTTCAGGCTCTGCCTTTGAATATCTGGTGACCTCAAGAATGCTGCCTAACCCCTCTGGCCTCAAGATCTTCTGTAAAAAATGAAGCAGTTTGCTGCTTCTCAAGATACTTCCTAGCTCTAAGATTCTATGTCAAATGCTGCTGCTTTTCCTCTCTGAGTTTCCTGGCATCTAAACATTATTCCTGGCCTATGTAGGTAGATGCTGAACTCCACAATTCTCCACTGTTTAGCTGAACAACCTGCACTCTGACATAGCCTGGGTTCATCCCCATGGTTAGCTAAGACTGTCTGGTTTAGTTTCCAGCTCGCATTTTGTTGTCTCATACCTCAAAACTGGATGATACCACAAACTAAAGGATCGTGAACAACTGGGACAATATTTTTAAAGTGGACCTCTGAGCGTGAGTAGGGGCTAGATAAGCAACAAGGAGTGAAGGGAGCACTAGGCAAGGAAACAGCATCAGGGAAACATGGGGATAGGAATGGACAAGGGATGCCCAGGGTCACTCTAATGATCAGTGTTTGCGTCCAAAATGTGGTGGGATTGAAGTCTAGAATTCAGATCAAAATTTAGTTTTGTTTATTTCCCAGATCAGACTTAAAGAGGAAAAGAAAGCTTAATAAAAATGTAAGTGTGAAACAGTGTGCTTCAATAGTGGGTTAGAGTATGGGCCCTTCATAAAATTGCAAAAGCAGCAGTTAGCTTCATACTCTGCATGTGCCATTTAAGATGCATCTTATACACTGGTAAACAGAAACATCCACAAATGGAGCCAAGCAACTAATGGGGAAGTCACTGTGGGTGCTCCCAGAGACCAGGCTTTTTCAGAAGTGGGTAGAGAACTCGACTGTGCAGGCAGGAGACATTTGGTTGGGACAGGGCTTTGCTGCCAACTCAGCCTCTGCCATGTCATGAGTCACAGAACTGGCAGGCGGTGAGTACACATGCGGTCTTAAGGACCCTTGACGCTTGCCAGTTCTACTGAGTACACGGTACCCGATACTGCCTACTTTGGGAAGGAGTGTTTTGAGTGAAATTTTTCCTTTGGGCCGGGGGAGGTATTAAATAAACTTCCTTTTGTAATAGATTGATAAAATGCTCCCAAAATTCAGAAGAGGAAAAATCTATACCATCCGAGGCTGGGCTTCTCTGTTATGTAAGATGATGTAGACCGAAAGGGTGTTCACTGGCTGCCAAGACTCCCAGGACAGGCTTCTGGCAGAAGGTTCTTTGAGGAAAGCAGCAGATGGCCTCGGGGAAGCATGAGGAGTCAGCCAAGTTTCCCTGGAGAATCACTGGATGGATGTCCGAATTACTTTGGGCATTAGAGCAACCCCGAGGCCCTAAGCAAGCCTAGCCTTCCTTTATGATTCAAAGCCAGAATCATGTGTGTATTGCATGCTGAAGATACAAGGGTTCCGACTGAGCGAGAGAAACCCATTCTTTTCTCCAAGGTCAGCCTGGATAATGTCATCTCTTCTAGACCAAGCTGTGAGCCAAATTCTGAAACCATTCTGGTCCACTTCATTGGGCAGCTTTAGAGGCATCAGGACTTAGTTACCTGCCGTCCTCACCTGAAGTCAGTTGATGGAGTTATTCCTGAAATTTGCTGACTTGAACTAAAGTACCGTAAGTTTGACTGAGTCTGGTTAAACTGGATAAGCTTTTCTGGTAGCAGTTTTGTATTTGTGAAAGGAGTTCACAAATAGCAGAAAGAGATTTGTTTTTACCTTGAATGGCCTCAGTTTAAGCTAAATCCTATTTTAACGTTGAGTCAGTTCACAGTTCACAATGCACAGACATGCATTGTATACTCATTCCAGTAGGGTAGTTACCATGCTAGGATGAAGCAAAACAAATAAACATGGCACATCAAAAATGCAAAGCATATTCACAGTTCTTTTATAAAAGTCATGAGTAACTGAGTATTAATGAGTACCAATTCTGCTCAACAGCATGCTCAAGATGCTGAGTGAAGGGGCAGGAAGTATGTTCGAAGATGCTTTACTCCAATAGGAGAAACAGGACTCACATATGAAATACTGTCATAGGAAGCAAGACAAACCACAGTTGGATAGATTGGTTCTAATACATTGGAAAAAACCAAAATACTATTTGCCAAGTTACCACTGTGGTAGATGTGTTTCAGCATGAAATTTTGAGGTTTGTTGCAACTGGCCATCTCTTTAAAGAAAAGCCTGCCACATCCAACCTGTTGAGAAGTTTGGATACCTGTTGGAGAGGTCAGATGCCATACAAGGAACCATTTGTCCCTTCCTCAAGACAGGAACTGTTACACATCTGAGTTGAGCATTTTTGGTGTTCAATGCAATGCTGAGATGTTCCAATGTGGGCTGTCAGATCATTCATTTTGGAAAGCTTCAGATGTACCGTTCTTGGCTTGATGAATATAAATACACTTGCATTTTAAGTTTTTATTTTCTTCATTGCTGTGCTACTTTTAAAAAAACATCTTTCTACTGGAAACAAGTAGTTCAAATAACAGGAACAGGAAGAAAAGCAGGGCAAGGACCTGATGTCTCTCCGACACATGCCTCTCATGTGCCTGGCTCTATCGTATTGTTCCCTCTGCCTCAGTTGCCCATCTCTGTATATTTAATTCCACTTCCTCATTCAAACTCCTCATTAAATGCCAATTCTAATCCGCCACTCCCAAACTTCACTGTAAGTGTGACCTCTCTCCTAGAAAATGCACTTAGCATATTTAAGTATTTACATGTATTAGCTCCTATAATATACACTTATGTATTACATATCTGTTAATATCCTCTGCTGTACCCAAGACCCGTCAATGTTTTATAAACAGTTCACGTTCAGTGAGCACTTGGTGGAAATATTTGTGGGATGAGTAAATTCATTAATCAATGTACAAGTGATGCTCCCAAAGAATCCAATACGTTTATCCAATCAGGGCCCATAAATGGGCATAAAATCATGTATTCAATTTAGGAAGATACACACCCTAGGTAAAATTTATCAGTACTTTAAATCAGTGGTAGATTCAATTAGCTTAGTGTACCTCTTTCCCAGGCATGGGAATTTGGCAAAAATCAAACAAGGAATCAGCACACAAGCAAAAGTACTCTGCTTAGACAATTCATCTTGAGATTTGGCTTCTTAAATAAGCTTCTTCTTCCTTTATTTCCCTTTGGAAAGCATGGGAACTGGGAGAGCATGTGAGAAACGGCCCTATATAAAATGTAAACATCTCTGAGGAATTACTGTGGGCAAAGGTCTCTTTGTTCTATGAATTGAAGCCCAACTCTCTTGATAAACTTTAAAACTATAAAACACAAAAACTGAATCATCAAAAAGCACTATTCTCCTCTTATAAAAAAAATAAGAGTAGATATTAATATGAGAGAAAAGACACAAGGAATAAAACCCACAGTAGAATGAAATGAACCTTGGCAGAAACTTATGGTATTACTATGATTTAAAAGTTTGTGTCACTCCACGATTCACACTGAAACTTAATCACCAGTGCAAAAATATTTAAGAAGTGGAACATTTAGGAGGTGATTAGGTCGTGAAGGTTAAACCTTATGAGATTAGTGCCTTTATGAAAGTGGATGAGGGAACACGTTCATCACCCCTTTTCTTTTTCATTAGTACATGTATGTGATACACAATGAACACAGTTATCGTGGGAGTTGGCACATATACATATCGCATCCTTGGTCTTCTTCCTTTCTTCCATGCGCAGATTCAGTAACAAGGCTCCATCTTTGAATTCAAACTCCTTATGAGAGCCCACATGGTGTCCCACTTAACAAGCGCCTGGACATAGTCTGAACAACTCTCCCCCTCACCCATTCTGTAGGAAGCCTGCCTGCCATCGCACTCCTGCCCACCCCACGTTTATTCTAACCTTTGTGCTTGGCACAAGCTATTCTCTCCGTCTGGACTGTGACTCTCCCAAATGTTTATGTCATTCAGGTCTCAGCTTACACAAAACTTTCTTAGAAACAACCATCTAATTTTATTTTATTTGATTCATGTCACTAGCATTTTATTTTTCACACTATTATTTGTCTTACTGTATATTAAAAAATAGTGACTTTTTCTATGGTTTTTCTTAGCTCATTGTTTGACACACCATAAACCTTCCAATACTGTCCTAAAAGGAATAAAGGGTATGATTTGCTTTTCAGTTGAAAGCATTCTGTTACTTTTTAATTTAAATTTTATTGTTATTAACTATACACTAGTTACATTTTAAAGAATTCACTGATTCTTTAAGGATTGTGAGCTCTATTTTCTTCCAAAAGAAGTTACCAAAGAAATCATTTCAGAAAATTAAGGCATGAAGAGGTTCAAAACCCCCAAATTCATGAATACCACCTTCTCTGGGTCACTAACAGAACTGCACAGCATGGTGAAATCATTCTTTGGACTGGATTCAGTGACCACAGAGACAAAGGAAATCTCAGGGAAAACCCAGCGCAGGCAGAGACTAGGCATTCTCCCAGCTAGGCAGCCTCTACATTCCCTCCTCTCACTGGTGCCACCACCATGGACCTCTCTAACTGTTAGGCCATATATGGACTGGAAGTTATTTCAAATCCTGGTCCCAAGAAGCTCCTGTCAATTATTTAGAGCTAGGAAAGAAGATAAAATCTCCTTACCATCCACCACACACAATTTAGCCTTCAGGGATTTGATGAGATTGTCCTGATCGGAAAAAGAAGAGTTAATAAAAACTACTGTCTAACGGGGACTGAGGAAGACAAACTCATCATTGTAGAGCATGGCACATTCTAGAGTGGGAGCTGTGTGAAGACATGGTTTGGGTTTGTGTCTGTCTAACGCACTGATATATTTCTATTACCGTGATCGGTACCTGCGTATAAAGTGACGTTCAGTAAATAATTGCAAAGTGCATTTGGGAGTCATCCCAAGACATTCCCATATCTTATTAACTCATATGATATACAGTGTGAGGTCCTGATCAGGTATAGTCTTGCTTCAACAATGCGGGTACAGGGACAACCAGTCAAGAACTTGGATAGAGCTGTGTCTTACTTTTCTGGTTGCTGAGACAAAATACCCCAAACCCACACATTGAAGGAGGAAAGGTTTATTTCAGTACAGAATTTGTAGAGGTTTCAGTGTATAGTCAGCTGGCTCCAAAGCATGGCAGCATGGCAGTGAGCATTGTGGAAGAGAAACAGTCCATGGCAGAACAGGCAGGAGGCAGCACCAGCAAGCAGCAAGTCTCCCTCTTCCTTTTATCCCACCTAGGCTACAGACCTTTTGGGTAATGCCACTCACACCCATACCCAGAACTACAATAAACCAATTAGTGGACTAATCCAGTACCACATACCCTTAGTCCCAATATCACACCCTTAATTCACATTCACACACCCTAGATCCAGCCACCTCTGAAAAGCCCCACCTATGACCACATGAGGTTTTTGGGGGAAATTAGGTACAAGCAATAACAAGCTGGTCATTTTAACACAAGCACATGTATGCCTCCTGGGTATGACAGAGTCTTTCATAGCTGGACTTGTGACCCTAGGAAGATACTCAAGTTATGCACCTGTGTCTACACCAGGGACTTCAAACTGAACCACAGGGCCTAGGCAAGGGTTATATATTAGTGATCAGGTTTGGGAGGGCCCAGAATGAATTGAAGGTCCATGTTCTACTAAAGCAGGCACTTCATACTCAACTCCTGCATGTAGCAGAGATGTAGATCCAGTATTGTCAGTGATCAGTTTGTTTTTCAAGAAGTCAATAAGAATTGCCAAAATGAAAATATCTTGATTTTAAAAAGTTAATAATGAATTTAAAAAAATTAATAGAAACTCTATGTTGAACAAGTAAAGCATAACTGTAGACTGGACATACAACCTTTGGCCTAGACATACAAATTTGTGTGTAAAACTTACAGTTTTAGTCATGCTGAAAATCATCAGTTAGAGTCAATCAGGCAATTATATTATAACCAAGTTCCAAGTAATTCAAAATAAACTGTTTGACAAGACTTAGGTTTTAAAAATATCTTTCGTAAAATGTCATGGGAATACAGACAAGTGAAACAACACATCAGAAATTTCAAAACCAAAAAGACAGCTTAGCTTCTAAATGAGCAAAGGTAGAACTGAAATGACATTTATATATACTCATAAATATATATTTTCCCCAGACATTTATGCAAGCCTATAACTTTCTATGATACACAAATAATTTTTTCCTTCTCTGTTTTTTGTAATTTTCTGGTCTTGGAGGATCTAAAATAATAACATCCCACAATATAGCATTTAAAAAAAAATTTGTATACATAGCATGATTTAATATATAAAATTTTAGCCTTCAATATGTCAAAGCTTTTATGAATTAGCTGCTATTATTATTTGTAATTATGATCATAATACTTAAAATCCATGTTAAAAATATTTATATAATATAACCTGCATTCAACTTGTGTTTGTATTTTTCTTGTGCTATTAGTTGAAAGATCTAACATAAATAAAGGCACAGTGCAGAGTGTGGGATAAAACTCTCAAGTTTGTAACTCTTTTTATTAGATGCCAACTTAACGTAGGCCCCAAGAGCCTACTGGCGAGGTGACCCTCAGTTGCCATGTGTCATTTTTGGTTATGTAAGGTCTGAACACAGGTTCCATTTATAGCTACATTAATAAAAGGGATTGTTCATCATTACAGCAGCTTTGCAGGCACAAATCACACACTGAGTCAAACCTTTAGGGGAAATGAGCTGATTTGTGCTATTAATCCTTGCCCTACAAAGTCCTGGTAATCTTGCCTCTTAAATTGAGATGCAAAGTTGAGATGCATTGCCAGAGATGTACCACCTCTTGCTTTGCTGACTTTACCGATGAAATGTGGTACTTAGAACTTTATTTGAGCCACATAAAAAGCTGTCATGACTCCATGCTCAGAAAAAAATAAGAAAACATGTTCTTGATATGTCGTTGAGCAAAAGAGATACAATTCAAAGTGCAGTGTAATATAGAATGCAAGGACTCAAAGCCATAGTTACAGAGCCCATAGCTGATCTCTCTGCCCAGGGGCCTTTTCAGACCCTACTAGGTTCTGGGCACCAAAGGCCATGGGAGTTCAAATGATGGCCCCTGCCCAGGAATATTTCCTCTACGCTTTGCTCTGGAGGCATTTTAACTAACCAGAAGGCAGCATCTGGAGAACGAAGGGGCTGCTGTCTCACCAACTTCCTTGTGTGTTATTTAGTCAGGGATGTCACCCAACAAATAGACTTGAAATGTATTTACAGGCCATTTTCACAACAGCTGGAGATCCATGGATGATGAAAAGTATAAATGCAAGGTGTACTAAAAAGTGATAAGTTTAAATACTTAGCTGAAGCTTTTCTGGATTGGCTCTTTTGTAGGGTATAAATTCAACTGGATTTCTTGCTGGGAAAACAAATCTTCTTGGTTCCCAGGATAGGATAGGAACAAATGCTGAGAATTCTTCCCTGTGGGTTGGGGCAATTCTGAGGAGGTGAAGAAGGGAAAGAAGAAAATCTTGGTTGTATTTTTTCCAAAGTGTTCTTGAATAGCAAGAAAATCTTAATATATAGATGGTAAATGCATGTCTTGACTGCATTTTTTTCTTTTCATTCAGTATGTGAATACTTTTGACACACTAGGATGGATCATTGGACTCAAGAATATTCGTAAACTCCATAGTCAACATTGGGATACTTGATGCAGGTTTTCACTTCATGCATTATCTTCGATAGCTCGCAGGCCTTCCTTCATTTCTCAATGATAGCTTCACAGTCAGCATTCTAAAGTTGCATCTAAGAAGATAGTTGGGTAAGACGCAGCTGGGATGCATGTCTAAGCCTGGGAGTGTTGGAGAAATGGAAGATCCCTGTGATATGTTTTTATTGCAGAAGGCAGCAAGTTACAGTGGATATGCTTCATTCTAACTGTATTAGATTAGGTGTGCTTTTTAACCTTCCTGAGTCTTCATCTTTTCATCTGTAAAATGCGGAAAGTAATTTTGTTTTGAACACACAATATTTATCTCATTGCTGTCATGAGTAAAGGAAATAACATAGAAAAAAGTAACTTCTTGGTGTGTAGTAGGGACTCAAGAAATGGGAGTTATTATATTCATCCTGAATTTAGTCACCACAAGTGTGTTTTCTTTTTCTCCAATAATGGTCAGCTGCTTGGGTGCAGGAGCAGAGTAGGTTGGTAATTGACTTTAATGAGATTCATAGTTGGCCAATAAAATATGACACATTGAAAGAAGAGCAAGGAAAAATGTCTGCCTGAGGAAAAGACAGGTGACCAGGCCTTGGGGAGCAGAGCAAAACACTAGGCTGTGAAAGGGCTCATCCTCCAAGAGGCACACTTTTATTACAAGTGGCCACAGAGCCCAGAATTGGGGCCCTCTGTTGTGCTGGGAAGAGCAGGTTGCCAGGAAAGTAAGACTTGAGTGATGCTTCTCACTGGCTTCCAAACCAGATATGTGATATCTACATAGAGTGAGAGCCCCAAAACAAAATGTCCTTCTGGGCTAGGAAGATGGCGGGTGATTTTACAGGGATGTAGCTATATGATGACTAGACATGGCAAGGAAGGAATAATGAACAAGAAAATGCATAGAAGAAAGAGGAGAGGAAGGAAGAAGAACAAGAAGAGTAGGAAGAGGAAAAGAGGCAGTGGTAGTTCATATTAGTTTCTTTTTAAAATGAGCTTGCATACTATAATTAGATATAAAGAAAACTAATGATAGCTGGGCATGGTGGTGCACTACTGTAATTCCAACATTCGAGAATCTGAGGCAGGAAGATTTCCATGAGTTTGAGGCCAGCCTGGGCTACATAGTAAGTTCAAGTCTAACCTAAACTACACAATAGACCCTGTCTCAAAAATCTACCCCCTGAAAATTAATATAATGGAAGATAGCTGAACTCAGTAGCAGAATTCACTTACAAAGAAACATGAAAACTAGTGCAATTTTCTGAAAAGAATTTCTTTATAGTAATGCACTTATAACACTCAGTGAGGTAATAGATGGAATAAAATCCACACGAAAGAAAAAATTATAAAATAAAATACCTTAAGTGAAAAACAGGTGGAGATTTTTTAACAAATAAATCAATAAGAAAACTTGGACATGAAAAATGTAGTCATTAAAATACAAAACCCTAGATGGAATAAATGAGAAAGTGAACCACAAAAAGAACTAGAAAATAGGATGAAGGGTTGACATAGAGTTTAGCCCAGGAGATAGAGTGATTTTAAAAAATATGAAAGAAACTTTAAAATATATAAATTATTGGCTAAAAGTTATATCATATATTTAAGTAGGCACTCAGAAGTAGGAGACAGGCGCTGGCTCTGCCCCCTCCTGGGGAAGACAGCTCCGGACTCCATCGTGGGATGGAGGCTTGAGCTTGCAGGTCAGGCCGCTTCCCAGCGCGGATCTGCACTGCCTGGCCTGCGGACCAGCAGGGTGAATGTCAAATAAGGTGGGAAACACCTTGCACTGAAAGCACTGTCACCTCTCTCCCTCAATGTTTTTTGTTGTTGTTTTGGTGGGGTTTTTTTTATTTTTTTATTTTTTTATTTTCCCATTCCTCTTCTGATCCAAGCCATCACTATCTAGTAAAGCCAACAATCCCCACACCACTAAGGAACTTTTAGAGACATAAACTATAAGGTGACGTGGGTGGACTACCAAAGATCCCCCAGAGAGCTGCAGTCTGACAACTGCCCCCAGACTCCATGCTTGGAGGCCAGGATCAACATAGTACCCAGCATTGACCACTGCAGGCGCGGTAGGGCTAACGAGCACAGAATCAATCAGGTTTCGGCCTGTGCCCCCCACAGAGTGGTGGCCATCAGAGAAATCCCACTGTATGTGTATGTATATATAACTTATGTATATAATGGTTTTGTTTCTCCTTATTTTCTCTTTCTCTTTTTCATCCTGATACCTGTCCAATACATTCTCTTG
>PVJO010014833.1:0-46969 GCA_004026905.1 Hystrix cristata | reverse complement strand
AAGCATCTCAATTTATGACCATAAAACTGATGTTTGTCTGCATCAGGATGTGTGGGCAGAAAAGACATGCATGCTGGTGGTGGGTGGTGCTGATATTATAGGCAGCGAAGTAAGGTAGGAATATTATAGGCAGTCAGACAGTGCTGGGCCCTCAATGGAGTCAATACACAGGACAACTATGGCTGGAGACGCATCCATTGAAGGTCAGGTCTCAAGATAAGGATGGAAAGACCAGAGCCACACCCCCGGATGAGGAATAAACAATGAACTGAAGATTACATCTGTTAAAGTCTAGGTCACTCAGGTGGGCAACCAAGATCTCTGGATCCAACTCACCCTGGAATGTCCTTGTTCTCTCCTTGACGATTTACTATGTGACTTTCTTCCCCATTGGACCACTATTACCTAAACGACTACACCCGTACTATTATTGGTTAATCATCATTTTGACACACATTGTACCCGCCTCCCAATTTGCTCTATAAACCTTCCCCCGAAGGGTGGGCTCGTTGGCAACCCACTCGGGTCCCCTCCTGTCTCTCAGGAGCTCCCTTTCTCTCTCCCAATAAAATTCCTACTCTTAACCTCCTTTGTTCCTTAGAATTCATTCTTCGACTTCGGGGAACACGAACTCAGCGTAACTGACATCTAGCAGGTTGGGAGTTATATTTTTTCCCCTATATCACTGAGAAACAGGGGAAAGGTTTTCACTGAGGCAGCCAGAGGGAGACACGTCAACTCAAATGATGAGGTATCATTTCTTGACCATCTTCCTGATGTGGATGTAAACATAACAACAAAGAAACAACTATTTGATAATGCCCAGGCTGCAGGCTGTCTTCCCCATCACAGCGAAATATAAATAGCACAATTTCTCCAAAGAATAGTTTGGCATCATGCATTGAACTTCAAACAACCCCCTACCCTTTGACATAGTAATTTTTTTCCTAGAACGAAAGTTGGTTAAACAACAGATGCAAAAAGCCTTACAATGTAAGATCGTTTACCACCGGACATAGTAGCAAAACTTTGGGAAGACTTTATGTGTCCAACAATTGGGAAGTGGTTGAAAAATTTATGTCCATCCATCCTTTCAATGGAATGGCATGTATCCATTTAAAGTGATGCTTGCCTGCATTTTTGTTGCCATGGAAACAGAGTAATCATGGTACCAGTGTTTATGACGTGCCAGGCACTGCTCTGAGACCTCACAAGCAATGCCCCAGGTCATCCTCCCCGCAGCCTGGTGGTGCTGGTGTGGTACCAAAATGACATTACAGATGGGGACATGGCTGTCCACTAAGGTGATAAATCAGGACTTACTTGCCCTTGTGGTGTTGGGAATCCTAAACGCCAGCTGTTTCTTGACCGTTTAGCGTTCTGTGGCTCAGTATGACCACAGAGATGGAAAGTCAAGGACACAAAACCGCATATGTCCAGCTAATCCTTGTTTTCACAGGGAAGGAGGTCTATTATGCATACAAAAAAAAAAAAAACAAACCAGGAAGAAAGCACTGGCCATTCTACTTACTACTACCTCTAGTGGTGGTGGGATTAGAGGACAGTCTCTTCCATTTTTGGATTTCCTAAATTCTTTACAAGGACTGCTGTAGCTGCAGACTGGGTTTGAACTTATCGTGTAGCCCAGGCTGCCCTTGAACTCATGGTAATCCTCCTGTCTCAGCCTCCTGAGTGCTGGGATTACAGGCGTGGGCCACCACACCCAGCTCTCCTGGCTATTTCTTACCTATTTCTTGCCTCCTCTGAGGACATGTGAAAAGTGAAACAGCCTGTGTCCTCAGGCCCTGGCCTCGGTGCGCCGAGGGGTGGCACTTGTGCTAGGAATCTTCTTTGGAGACCAGCTTTGGTCTCCCAGGACCAGGATGTCTCGGAAATGCAACATCAGTGTGGGAAAGAGGCTGGAGGAATTGGTTTTACCCCTTTTTTCTTAGTGGCAGACTACTTCCAATGAGTCTTACTCTTGAAGCAGGGCTAAGGAATGATTTGGACAAGAGGGACCCACCTTTCATTTATCGAGGGGAGTGTCTTGCATAGGCAGGGCCCTTGAGGGCCCTTTTGGGGGAAGGTGAGCCCTGTAGATATGGTTTATAAAGAAGCAGTGAAACAAAAAACACTGTTCTGTCTTTGGAATGGTGGCAGAGAGAAGAGCAAGGTGTTGGTACCAAGGAAACTAAAAAACACCTTGAAGAGCATAGGTGTCTAACTGTCCCTTGTAAGGCCTTTGTGTCATTGCGATGTGGAACCTCCCACCTACTAGCTGTGTGTGACCTTCAGAGAGTCACTTTAGCTCTTAGAACCAGAGTTTACTCTACTGGTAATCGGGAACCACCTTTTTAAAGGGTGGTTGTGAGAATAAGAAACTAAATAGACATGGTGTTTGCTCTGGGTCTGTTCATGGTCAGGCCTGCAAGACAGGGGTATGGAATGAGCCCTACAGGTTCCTGTGTGCCTGGCTCCCAGCTGGGCTCAGCAATAGGAAGCATGCTCAGTAGACTGCAGGGGGAGGGCAGAAGGGAGAAGCCGGAGTGTTTCTACTCCTCGCTCTGCTCCAGATAGGGTTTTCGGGTAATGGTTGTGTCTCCTCTGTGGTTCCAGGTTCTGTCATAGGGGACTCAGGTTCCAGTTTGCATTTGGTGACCCACCTTGGGCTCCAGTTACACTACCTCTTCCCTCCTTCCTTTCAGACGGGAGGCGGTAGTTTCCTGCTGTTTTAACTCTGGATGACATTACTGGCTGCTGGTTGGCTTAGTAGCTCTTCTATTACTCTTTGAATTAGTCTGATTTCTCTAGAGAAATAGGACTGGTAGGACACCCCCCCCCCCACACACACGGTTACACAGAGTTGGCTCACACAATTATGGACACAAAGAAGTCCCAATATCTGTGATAAACAAGAAAGAGCCAGTAGGCTTGTCCCAATCTGAGTCCCAAGGCCTGAGGACCAAGAGGTCCGATGGTATAAGTTATACTTTGAGCTCAAGTTCAAAGGCAGGAGACCAGTCTTGGGTGGAGAGAGCGACTTCTCCCTTAGCATACTGGAGATGGCCATCTGCTTTACTCAGTCTGTCAATTCAGATCTCATCTCATCCAGAAGAATCTCTCTGACACACCTAGAATAATGTTTAATCAACTGTCTGGCGCCCTATGGTCCAGGCAACTGCATTCATAAAATTAAGCATTGTACTTGTACAGCCGGTCCTTTGGCTTGATCCAGTTTGAGTGATTCCTGTTTCCTTGCTTGAACCCTGTTTGACATAGGGATGGAAGGAACTTTGGGTTTGACCTCGGCAGTGAGCTTTGGATGGCTGAATAGCCAAATGTTATCTCTGGAATCTGCGAATTGTGAGTCACCAATGATGAGTGATTGGGTAGGTAATTATCATATCTCATTTACATAGCAATTACTAGTAACACAAGAATGTATATCTTTTGGATTTAGTATTACTATCTAAATATCTATTTCCACATATAGGTAAGCATTCTGAAAATATCATAGAGTAAAAATTTTATTAATATTTAAAAATTTTATCAATTATTGAACTTATGAATTATCATAACAATAAAGTGTTGCAATAATTAATTTTAGTTATGAAAGTTAATTTTACTCACTTAATCATCTTAAAATATTTTCAACTGACAAATTAACAGGGAGATAGAGTGACAGTTAACACAAATATTGAGAGCATAAACTAGATAGTTTCAGGGAGAATATTATTTCCTTTCCGAGGCAACCAAAGTTATAATAGTTAAATAATAATACAGAACAGAAGAAGATATTAGATATTACACTTATAATATTTGTAAACTTGTGTTCACAATACTAAGCAAAATAAACTTTAATAACTGTATTTAATTTTTAGTTATTTAATTCCGTCTTGGAATTCTATATGGGTCATGAGGACTTAAAAGATATTTGGAGTTTTTTTTGATATCCTGAGACGATCAATTAGAAAGAAAATGTCACCTTTGTTACCTTAAAATAGGAGGAAAAACTCTAAAATTTTATACAATGTTCATGATGAGTATAATGTGAACATAATAAAGAATATGGCATATAAAGAAATGAGGTGTCAGAGAAAGATGAGGTGACCCCCAGGTATCTGGCTTCTCCCCTGACCTCGGTGGGAGGTCCGCATCACAGATCTGAGCCGAGAGGCCCTGGGTCCAGCTGACCGCAGACAGCTCTGGGGAACCAATGGTCCTGCTCTGAGAGGAGTAAATGTTAAAAAAGTGACTTCTGAAACACAAATGATAAAATTATAATAGTAATGAGTTTCTACAATAAATGTAAGAATTATTCCTGTCCAGGGCTCCCAACTCCCAGTCTGAGCTGTGCCCAGGGGGACAGCAATGACTTTTTGGCCTGGAAGAATCACCAAAGAGAGACAGCTCTGCCCTCTGCCAGACCTTGGTGTCTGGAGGCAGTATCTGAATCCCTCAGCCTGAGTTGCTTAGCAGCAGCTGGAAGCGATGTCAAACCCCAGCAAGGTCCAAACCTTCTGAGGCTTGCACTTGTGATTCCAAAACAAACTGTGAAGTCTTTATTTATTAGATGACTTTATTTAGTGCTTGCTAGTTGCCAAATATTGCACTACACATCTTCCCCCATTATCTAATTTAACCACTCCAACAACCTACGAGATTGCCACTATCTGAATTCCCATTTTACAAACGAGAAATCAGGGTTCACACAGGCTAAGTAACATGTCCCTTGCCCCAGGCTGTAGGGTCAGTAAGTGCCAGACCCTGGACTTGAACTGTGGTTCTGATGACTGAAAAACACATGCTCTTACCCGCGATGGTAATGTGACTTCTAGAATGTGACTTCTAGAATGCCCCATCCAGAAAGATCAGCGGCACTCTTGGTTAATTTCAAGGCTTAGCTGGGGGCATGCCTACCGAAGCCATATAATATCAAAACAATATCTGTGCTGTCCATTCTCTGTCCTTGGAAGCATCATGCCTGGGATCTGTTGGGATAGATCCCACAGGCTTTATGGAGCTCTCCACAAGGGAAATAGACATAGAAAAACAATCGTTTGCTGCCAGTTGGAGAAGAAAATGCTGGTTGCTTTTTAATTTACCTTGTGAAACGGTGGCTGCCGGGCGTGTGTGAGCTATGGGCACTGGATCACAGGGCCGGGAGCCAGGCACTTTGGCCCCTTTCCGCCCATGGATGACATGGGTGTTTGAGAATACTGCCTGGATGTCTCCCGCTGAAACAACTTCGCAAAACTCTCGGAGCATCATCAAGCACACTCCAGAGCCAGCTCTCTGCTTCAAGGCATTTTAATTACTCAGTGAACTGGCAGCAGGGGAGCCAGGGCTGGGCGAAGAGGACATCAGCAGTTTGGCTGGAATGAAATGGCCCAGATGTTGCTTCTGCCTCTAGCCACTCTCTGCCCTAATATGTCCAGCAGTCACTCCAGCAAGGTGCTGTCCAATAGAAACATAATGTGAGCTACATACACGATTTTAAATTTCCTAGTAATTACATTTATAAGATAAGAAAATTGGTAGAATTAATGTTAATAATATGTTTTTAACCTAGTATTATCCTCTCTAAGTATCTGTGGGTGATTGGTTCCAGGACCCCTCCTGGATCCCCAAATCCAAAGATGCTTAAGTCCCTTATATAAAACAGCACAGTACATGGATATAACCTATGTGCATCCTCCTGTGTACTTTAAATCATCTCTAGATTATTTATAATTAATTTATAATAGATTAATTATAATTATTTATAATACCTAATACCATGCAAATGCCATGTAAATAGTTGTTATGCTCTATTCTTTAGGGGACATTGACATGATTCCCTCTTCCTATAGGACAGCTCCTGTTATCACCCCCCACCCCCACTCAAAGACCTCAGTGGCTCCCTGCTGCCCACGCTGTTGAAGACAGCCATGTACACCTGTAATCTGTGATTCTGCTTGCCTTCCCCTCCAGTACTAGGAAAGAGTTTTTATAGTGTCTCTTAAGAACCTTTGCTTTGTACCTGCTATGTCCTACTCTTAATTTCCCTGAGCTACATTAATTGTGTGTATATATATATAAATATATATATAAATATATATATAATATATATTGTTTGTTTGTTTGTTTTTGTTTTTCGGTCTACTCTTCCTGGGACACATGAAAGCATCAGGCATTATGCTGGGTACTTTTTGTAATTTCCTGATTTAATTATTGGCACAACTCCAAAAGGGAGTATTTACCAGTAGAATGATGGAGACTCGGAGAGATGAATGGAAGTCAGATCTGTCTGATTCCTAATTGCTCTTCCAGCTGCATTGTGCTCAGTGGGGACACATCCTGATTCTCGGAGAATCCCGACTGACTGTGTGCAGTGGAGAGCACAGTTTCTCAGCTCTCTGTTTCTCTGCTCTTTCTCAGCAGAAGAGCAGGCAAAAGGCAGCAACAGAAGGAGCTGGGATGTCCACTGCCTTGCGTGTCCTTTGCGGTCACGAGACGCAGTAACATCCTGGGCTGGCCAAGGCCTCTTTGGGAGCTGGGTGGAGCAGAGTCGGAGCACTCAGCAGCCAGGCAGCGAACTGGAAGGTCTACTGTGGACAATAAAGTCCTTGCCCTGCCCCTCCCTCCCTGCATCCGGCTGATAACTGGCGCTCTGCCTCTCCGGTTCCCGAGACACTGCTGTTTATGCAATGCGTGATTCACACTCGTTTATTGCCAGACAGTGTGATGCTTTGCCTTGGTACCTTATTGCAAGCACAATAAAAATAAAGATGAGCTACTAATAAAATGTCAAAAGAAAATGTCAATTAGTATTACAAAAAAAGAAAAAAAGAGGCTGACGTTGTACATTCCTCTCAGTGAATTCCCTCTAATTAGTCAGATAAATATGCAGGCCTCCCACTCGGGTGTGTGTTTGTTTGCTTTAAAACACTGTAATTACATCCCCTGCTTTGGAAACTTCTGGGTCCCGGAACCTCCACACGTGGGCTTTGACTAAGAGGACACAAAACGGCCAGTTTCAGCTGGGCTGAAGCCTCCCGCCTGTGTAAGCTTCCAGGGCAGCTATGCCAAAGAAGGCTGTTTTGTTCTGGCCTCACTCAAGAACTGCTAGTGGCTCCTGGCTCCCTGGAGCTTGAAGGGCGTCCACAAAAACGTGACTCTGTATGGTGGACAGTGAACCAGGGAGAGAGTCTAGAGGGGCTGAGTTCCGAATGGTTTTTAGCAAACTCTTAACTTCTCCACCTAGCTTCCCCAGCTCCAAGGCGACACTCATCTCTGTGACTACTCACCGTCTCTTCCCACTCCTCTAGTTTATCCATGTCTCCCTCGTCCTGCCAGAAAACACTGGAATTCAGTCTGTATCTTCAGTTTGCATCTATTTCTCCATTTGGGGTATGTTTGATCATAAAGAGGCACATGTATGTATACATTTATATATTCTATGAACAGAGGAGAACTTGTGTGTGACTAATAAGCTGATATATAGATGGGCAATATATCTTAACTTTTGTTTCTTGAAGAATCTATGTGATTAAAAAAAAGTAGAAAGAAGGAAGTAACTTGAGAGAACAAGGATGATAAAGATGAGGCAGGCTGGGGTCAGAAGACCAGCCCTGGGGTCGTAGTCCTCCCTCTTGCTAAGTGCGTGGCCTGGAAGTGTATGACGTCTCTCGTCCTGAATTGGGGTTAATTCAGTCTGGGTGGACTGTTCTAAGGGGACTTAATCAGAAGCCTGAATGACACAAGATGCATGAAAATGATTTCTCAACTGCATCTGCTACATAATGCAGGGGGTGGAGATGACATATCAGAAAGCCCCATGAAGCAGGAATTATTCTCCCAGGAATGACTCAGGAGACAGCTTGCAAGAGAGGTCAAGTCGTACTCAAGGTCACACGGCCAGCATGGGTTAGTGTCCAGTTTTGAGCCCGAAGTTCATGACTGTACCACTGAACCAGATGCCTCGCCGTCTGCGGTCTGCTCTCCAGAGCCCAAGCCTGCTCCTGTGAACCAGCTTGACAGTTTTCTGCGTATCTTGTTGCTGGTCTAGGATAGATTTGCTCATTTAAGATGCCATTGACCTTATCTAATAAAAAGAATCAGGATCCAAGAATCTATTTAATTCATTATTAAAGATCATTTCCTGTTATTATCTTCCCTGTAGCAAAATTAGCTGTTAACTCTCCTGTTAGCGTAACCCAGCCAGTATTACTAGGAAATTAGGAAAAAAAAATCAGTTCAGATATGTGAGCCGAGCCCAGGGAATTCCCTATCCTTGGCGAGTATTAACATTATGCCTTAGAAGTTGAGGAAATGTTCTGTTAAGTGGAAAAAGAGTTGCAGAAATTTTACTTTCAAAAGTCAAGTAAAAAGTTACATTTTTTTCCCAAGTCAAATTAATTTTTGTCTCAGGGCAAGAAAAAGTAAATTAAAAATCACACTCTGCCGCCTCCTCCTAGGCCTCCATCCCTCCTGGGTTTCCATCCCTCTTGGCTGGAATTCTGGGTTTCTCTGGCCCAATTTGGGCCTCAGAGGATGCCTAGTTTCAGGGGCTTCTGCTCTAGGGAGCCCCCAACTCTGCAGATTGGGGCAGCCTGACTTTCCCTCTAGCTGTCTGTACTTGTAGATCCTTCCCTCCCTCTGGGCTGTGTCGGTCGTGATGTAGAGTGGAGCCAACACCTGGACATGAAATTTCAGGATGCTGCCTGTTCCCCCTCTTCTGTGAGCAGCAACGTGCCCACTTGAGAATGGCACACAGGAAGTGGGGTGCTGCACAAAAGGATCGGACTGCAAGCTGGGCCCCCAAGGTGAAGGATACACAACTGCGTCAGAGAACATGGGCTCACCTGTTTGCACCCACACAGAGCCACACCTGGGTACGTGGGGACACACAGTACCCTGGTACAGCCAAGAACCATTGGGATTGTACTAGACAGACATGGGTGGGGTGGAGTCTTTGCTTCAAGACAAATCACAAAGCTGCTTTGGGCCCTGATTTCATCACCTGGAAGATAGAACTTTGCCCAGCTCTGGGGCTGTGGTGATGTCTGTGGATGAGCAAGCTTCTGGATCCTCTGCCAGCACTGAACACCTAGATCTCAGAAAGAACCAGAACCAGGGCACGGGCAATCCATGTGCAGTTCCTTCTGGGAGCTGCAAACCCTACTAGACTCATGGCACATTTACTATAGGCTCATGGGTACTTGCAACCCAGTAATTCCAAAGAAAATTAGAAAATCACAGAATGTCAACAGTCAGTAACCTCAGGAAGCTCAGTAGGGTGACTAACTTATCCCCATTTTCCAAGACATTAGTGCTTGAATTCTGTGCTTTTGGAAACCTACTAATCCCAGAGGACAAATTGGAACAGTGGGTCATCTGACAAATCTTTCTTATTTTAAAGATGGGAGGCAGGGCCAGAGACTGGCTCAACAGAGTCTGGGAACTGCAGGCTGTTCTAAGATGAACCCAGCTTTTGGGACAAAGGTGGAACCAGCTCCCTTCCCACTGAAGCAGGACCCACATGCCACATGTGAGCATCCAAAGAGAGGAAGTTTTTCTGGGCTCACTTCACCTGTTGTATCTGACTTACAACTGTTCCCTGTTAACTCCATTATCTTTAATTTGCAAGGATGCAGCCAACAGGAAACCTCTGGACACTTTCTCTTTAATGAAACACAATTTGATTACAAATCACCAGAGTACCCTGGCAGACAGCCTTTTCTGGAGGATTTCAGCTTGCTGTGCAGCCATTTTAGCATGATTTCTGCCCTTTGGCAGAGTTTGGCAGAGTTGGCAGATGTCCCCCACCCCGGGAGGGGGCCGCAGTGCCCGGGTAGCCCATGTATTGGTGTTGCAGTGAAAACTACCCTCCCTCATCCCTTGTGGATAACGGGTATTCTTTCTGGGTCCCTCATAGTGTTCCAGAAGTGTCTTCCATGTTCACCCTAATGTTTGCTCTCATGTAGAAGACTCATTTTTTGTTACAATTGCCAACAGATGTCATCATGACCAAGTATCCATCAGACCAAATATGGGGCTTGGGTCATTCTGTCAGTTGAAGGTCAAAGGTAAGAGCCAGGAAGCCAAATCACAAAAACACCTGTGTTTACCAGGCACTTAAGCACTGCGACTTGTGACTGTATAAGGTGACTCAGAAGCATTAGCCCTCCTCCCAAATCCTTTTCAGTCAGAAGAGCAAAACCAGGGCACAGTGTCCTTAATGTAGCTATTTAATAAATGTGGCGAGACTGGGTTACACCATGTCTGGGACAAGGTAATAACACTTACTGAGCATCCTTTGGAGTCTTTTAGTCTTGCAATGTGTGCCAATCAAACTTCTGTCATTTAGTTTCATGGCTGCCACAAACCCTAGACAGTGGAGAACCATGGTCCCTAAATCCTTATTTTCTTCCGCCAGCTTCTCAGATCCTGTATTCACCTCTAGCCTCAATCCTTCACTGGCCCTTGTAGGTCTTGCACCGTGACTAGAGGTAAATCACAGCAAGAGATCACATTAGAATTGGGAGATTTCTTCAAAACAAGGTCTCAGGGTCCCACTGATGGAATCATGAACCCAACTGTGGCTGATATCAGCTTCTTATTCTTGAGTGAGTCACTCTGACCTTAGTTATATTAACCAGGAAATGAGGTTCACATGGGGAGCATGGTGATGCATGGATGGGAAGGCACAGGGAGAGGATTAGGAATTTGCTGAGAGCAGGCAGGTAAGGGCCCAATGCTGGTCTTGGAGGAGCTGTTTAGCGTCCCTGGGCCCCAGTTTCTCCAACCGCAGAAAGGGGACTTGATAACAGTGTGTTAAGGATGGAAGACAGCAGGTGTGAGCAGAGTGCAGTGTTGAAATCCCAGCGAATGCTTTGGATTGGGCCGTGAGATAGTCCACACACCACGGACAGGAGCTCTTATTGTACTGCATCTGCTGTGGCTCGGCAGAAAACGTCTAGTTGTTTTGTCGCGGAAACACAGGCCAGGAGAGGTAGACCGAGTGGCCCAGGGCTTTGTTCACAGGGAAAGGTAGGGCCAGTCCCAGATATGGGCTCTGCTGCTTCTGACTGAGGGGTTGGTCTGGCCCTCGAGGAAGGTTTTATCTGCACAAGAAGGTGGATGAAACCTCCTTAGGTCCTTTCAGTTATGCACAAGAAGAAGCTGAGGACAGCGTGACGCACACAGGATGCTGTTCAGGAGGACAGGTTTTTTCTAGTCCTCAATACAGCACAAGCCAGCTGTGTGACCTTGGATATACCATTTCTCCTCTCTGGTCTGACCAGTGTCTCCATTTGCCATATTGCTGAATTGGATTGACTTATCCCTGGGAAATCTGTGTTTTTCCTCTTTCCATGATTTTCTTGAAACCATCTCTTTATTTCATATTCATAGACAATCTCCTTCCAGATTTCATCTCTGCCTTCCAGCTAGAATGCACATTCCTTGAGGCTAATGATCTTTACTGGAGGAGTCCAGTAGCTGAAATCAGGGTCTGGGTTTGTGTAGTGGCAAAATCAGAGTCACCTACAGGAAGGATACATGGTCTCACCCCACGTCCCAGCTTCTTAGAAGAGAAAATATTTTAATTGCCAGAAACCTCCCAGATTTACACAAAAGTGCACAAAAATAGCTATCTAAATTCTGTTTACATTTAGCCATGTAAAGACCAGAAACTTTTCATCGAGAAGCAAAAGCAGGAGGACTTAGCTGTAGCTCTATCCCATCGTCCCAGGACTGGCTGGCAGCTGAGGCTCCCCCGCATCACTCAGGAGTAGTATTTGTTCACAGAGATTCTTCTAGCACTTCGCATCTCACGATGCTCTTCCTTTGTGGGCTCCACACATCAGCCAGAGCTGCTTGTGGTTTCTCTCCATCTGCAGTATTTGAAAACAGCATTAAAGCAAAGCTCCTTTATCTTGCTGTTATGCTGTGATTCTCACTTGGGCTCTGTGGCTCTGAGAGTCTCTCTGCCCTCCTTTCTCTTTTCCTGCTACAACCGCCCACCCTGGCCTGACTCCCTGGGAGGTCACACAGGGATTTCTCACTTCACAGGGTTAGATGTCAGCCCTGGCCTGGAAAGTGGAGATCCTGAGCATCAGAATCAACGGAGCAATGGTACAACATCAGCTCGGCACCTCTTTCCTCACACACCTTGATATAGGGGAAGGTCATTTCCAGAGAAGGTCAAGACTTTAATTTGATTCTGCTGAGGGCCATGGATAAGTCACTTCACCATCTGGACCTCAGTTTCCCCATTAGAAAAATCGTGACATTGAAATAAGTAAACTACAAAGTCCATTTGAGCTCCAAAAGAGAGCTCCTCAGGTCCTAGTCGGGGTCAGAGATAGTCTAGAGCTCCCGGGTCCTAGTCAGGTACTCATCTAGAGCTCCTGGGTGCTCTAGAATGTTCTCCACTTAGTCCTCAAAGCCGTGCTTGAGGGAGGCATTCTTAGTCTCATTTTACAGATGTGGCAACCAAGGTTCAGAGGAGTTAGTGTACCTGCTTAGCGAAACATGCATGAATCCAGAGCTCAAAGCCAGGTGCTTCTAACTCCAGAGTCCATTTTTTTCCTACTGTCAGTGACTAAACCCAGGACTTCTCACCTCCTAAACATGAACTCTGACACTGAGCTATAGCCCAGGCCCTGGGGACACTTTTCTAACTGCATAGATGTCTCCCTCCACCCTCTCAAATCAAGAAGAGACATTTGTGCTACTCTCAGGAAACCTGAAAAAGCATTGACTTCTTTCCCTGCCTCTGCACAGTGTATTTCATGTCACAGAGAACTTTTCTTTCAAAAAATTTCCAAAGGACAAGTCATGCATTATGTCTTTAATTTTTGGCAACTGCACACAATAACCTTAACAGCCTCTTGGCTCCCATCTCCCAGGGACGGCGTTTCAAGTGTGCGTGGTCACAGAGAGCTCATGGTTTAAAATTTTAATGGAGGACCCTTACCCCCATCTGTCTTCATCAGCTGCTGCCCTGTCCCTGGCTTCCTTGTGGCTGGTCACCAAGTTCTGCGGCCCCCAGCCCCCACTGTCCTCCTGCAGCTGAGAGGGGCTGCCCCTCCTCCCTAGCTGCAAACCCAGATTCTATTAGTACAGCCAACCTGCTCCATTGGGGCTTTTCAGCTCTCTGGTAATTTGGATGTCAGTAGCTGAGAAAATCAAGCTTAATATTTGATGACATTACAAAGTCAACCAGTTCTCTTTGCAGTCCAGATAGAATTAAAAAGTGGAGTTCTCATCAGGAGAGTGCCCCAAGGAAGTGGGAGACAAGTTGGTCTGGGAGCCACAGAGGGTTGGTGGGGAGCACTGGGCAGGGAGTCAACAAGCGTGGACTTTGATTTTGGCTTGGCAGCTATTGACCTTGGGCAAGTCTCACCCTCTCTCCGAGTTTTAACTTCCTCCTACACAAATCATGGATCTTCTATGTGTGCTCTGACTTAGGAGCTATGTTATCTTCAACACAAAATTGACTTGTGGCACCGTTTCTACACGCCGTGAAAACTTCAGGAGTGGCAGGGGGTTTTGACGAAGCAAAGAGGGGCCCGGGAGACTGGGCGAAGGAGACTGGAAAAGGGGCCAGGCCTGTGCGCAGGGCCCGCAACAGGTTCGCAATGCCTAGTTGCCACCAGGCTCGGGGTCCAGGGTGGAGTTTAGAGGCCTAGAGAACCTGTGAGGGGAAGCAGGTGTCAGCGAGTGATCAAAGCCAGGTCGGTCCCTGTGAGCCCCAGGTCAGATGCTAAAGCGAGGCTCCGAGTTCAGTCGCCACCACCAGACGCACGCCTGTCCTGCACCCTCTGTGTCCCAGCAACTGCACGTGTCCCCTTCCAGGTGTGTGCAGCAAGGCCACACGGGGCCCTGAGGCTTACTGCGTGTGGAGAGTTGTGCTCAGGGCGGCACTTCTGTGACTCTCTGTCCTTACCACAGTGCAGCGAAGTCAAAGGTGGTCTTCCCGCCATTCCGTGATTAGCAAAACTGAGATCAGTGAGGCCAAATAGCTTCCCCAGACTGTGCAACTGGCAAAGGGCAGATCTGTACTCAGCCTTGGCTTCCCTTAGCGCACACCCATTTCTACCAACAAGTTCCACATCCTCTCCCTTGCAGACCAGGTCAGCTGGGCAGAGTCCTGTTCCCAGTACGGATTTCTCTTGCTGTGCTTCCAGGAAGGATTTTCTTGGGCCCAGCGTAGGGACCCCCTGGAAGAAGCCAAGACTGGCAGGGAGGTGCCAGCAGAGAGGGAATGATATTAGGCTAGCAGCTGCTTGCAGGACAGTTCCCTGGGTGGCACTGCTCTCCTCCTTTCTTGCTTGTAGTCCTCAAGAGTAAATGTAGAATGGGCTGGGAATGCAACAACTTCTGATGTGAAGGAGCTGGCTGGGACAGCTGGGCTCTGCTCCTGTCTGCTAGAATCAGCAAGTCTGTCGCTGCTTCGCCCAGGGAATGCTATGGCTCTCAGGGCCCGAAGTGCTGGACAGGCTGCTTTCTGGCATCCCTCAGCTGAGGTGCAGGTGAACACACAGATGAGAGGCCATCTGCCCCGGGGAGCTTCTCAGAGCCTTGGGTGGCTAGCCTGTCACCAGTCCCAGGCACCCGCTATCCCTTGCTACCTATCTGTAATTAGTAAGTCCAATTCACATTGCTTTGTGTGTGAGTGCGCGTGCGTGTGTGCGCTATCTCATGGATCTCAGGCAAGTAGTAAAAGTGTAGCTGGAGCTGCAGTGGCCTGGAGTAGCTAGTGCGTAGCAAACTGCTTCCCACTGCCATGTTGACTTCAGGGCAGACACCCGTGTCCAGGAGTATACAGAGACTGTGGTGGACTAATTGTGGTCAACTTATGCAGGAACACCCAGCTGGACTGAGTTGGTGTGGTTCCGGGTGTAGACAATCCACCTGAGGATTGTTGCTGACAAAATATAAAGGAAAATGGGAGCAGAAGATGGAGCCAGCTGTTTCCCAGGAGAAGCTCCGTTTCAGCTGGTTCTTCTGAAGTGAACTCGGCTGTTCTCGTCACAGAAGGAGCTCAGGGCCTTGCTGTCATTGAGGATGGCTGCTGTTGCTTCAGGAGAGCTCTGGTCCTCATCTCTGCTGTGAGCATCGTATCCTGGTTCCAGTATAGATTTCTTCAGCCTTTTAGTGCAGACACAGATGGACATGGGACATTGTCGTGGGCTCCCAGCCTTTGATGGTATCTTCTGGGTCTCCAGTGCATAGATGTTCTGTACTCTTCCTGCATTTGGCTCATGTGTGTGGATGTTGTAATTTGTAAATGTCCTGTATTAAATCTTCCCTCTTGCAAACCACTGACTCTAGAAAAATAACTAATACAGAGACCAAAGAGGAAACTGAGGCAAAAGCAGTCCTATTGAGGGATAGTGTCAGCATGGGGGGATTAGTGAGGCAGGGTTTGGTGGGCACAGAAGAACAATGGGACCCCTAGAAACCCATAAGTACTTCTAAACACCCCCAAGAGAAATCTCATTGAGTTCCCTGGAGTCTCTGCCTGGAGAAACCTGACATACTCTGTATTGACTCAGTCTCACTTATTTTATGCAATTATCACCACACCAGAGTTACCTGGGAGACCCCAAATGACATGCAAGCTGCTGGTTTGATAGACAGAGATCTCCTGGTTTTAAGAAGATTTGTAGAATGACTCAGAAATAAACAAGATCTCGACAAGCAGAGGAATTTAATTCCACAGGAGTTGGGATTTGGGGATTATGGTATCTTGCGAGAAATAGTCCCTCAGGTGGGAAGTTCCATGGTGTATCTTAAAAATGGATTATTTATTTTCTTAGTTTTCTCCTGGGGTACTGTGATTTTCACATGCAGAAAGAGGGACAAGTTAAGTTATGGTTTTCTTTGAGTATTTTTCTCCTGAATGATTTTGTCTGGCCCAGTTTCTTTAAGATCTTGCATGAAAGAAATGACAAAAATGTTTTCCTTTTAAGACTTTGTAAAGGGTGATACAAAATCTAAAAACCATAAAAAAATGTAATACATCCAATTACTTTAAAACAGACTTAGTTAAATGCACAATGAATAAAATCAAAAGACAAAATATCAAACTGGAAATATATTTGCATGTTATATCATAGAGAAAGGGCTGGTTTCCCTCATATATCAACAGCTTCTACAAATCAATAAGAAAATTGGACAAAGGATATAGAATCCACAGAAAAGGAAGCAAAACTGCTTCTTAAGTTTATGAAAAGTTGCTCAGCCTTACTGATAAAAAAATGCAAATTGAAAATGCATGGAAATAATCCTTTCCATTTTTCAGGTCAGCAAAGATCAAAAGGTTTGAAAATGCCAAGAGTGAGGTTTGTGTGTGTGTGTGTGTGTGTGTGTGTGTGTGTGTGTGATATTGTTGGTGGTAGTACACATGGTTATAACTTTACGAAGAGGAGCTTGGCAGTACTTTTCTTACTTACGAGCCAAAATTGTGTTCGTTAAATCTACAAATGACAAGGTTTTCCCATAGATTGAGGCTTCCCAAATAGTATTTCATGGAATAGGTTTCCTGATACATCACCAAAGATGTTTTCAGGAACATAGGCTTGAAAAGCAGTGATAGGTGTAATGTGGTAAGGAGTTGGAATGTATTTGGGAGCCACCAACCTCCTCCAGGCCCAGCTGTAATGACATTTGTGCCCCTTAGTAGAAAGAGACCTGTCCCAAACCTCCACCTGCACTTTCTGCTCTTGGAAATGCTTTCTAGTCAGGAGTGCTAGAGCTGTGAAAATGATTCAAAAACCAGGGGAGCTGCCTGGGGACAGATTCTGCTCTCGGTGGTGGAGACAGGACGTGGCAGGCCCTTCTCTTCCCAGAAGTCTCCCTGGTGGGCAGTGAGAGGCCAGAGCCTTACTTTGCAGCTTTAATGAGGAGAGACGCAGCGTTTGGAGACAGTCTGTTCACAAAGCCGTGCACAGGGTGTGTTTCCACCCTGGGCTCCGGGGCCGATCTGTGTCTTGATGGGATTCTCTGGCAGAACCTCTCCAAAATGTGTGGAAAATCTGTCTCTCCAGGCTCTTCGTCCTTGCTTCAAGGTGAAACAGAAGACTTTTCTCACTGCTATTCTCTACGAGTGAGGGAATCAGTGACCAATTAGTTGGTCACTGATGAGCTGGAGCCTGGCAGGAACTGCTGTGGAACCACCAATCCTTCCCTGAGTGGGCAGGTGAGCCGACACAAACAGCAGGACCGGAAGGCACAGCCAACCACGAATGGAGTCTGCTGCACCAGCTTCGTGCTTCCTCCTGCTGCCTCCACATCCCTAAGTACAGGGCAGCTCAGGGCTGGTCAGGTCCACCCGGCAATGCTGCGCATAGCCTTGACTCACCTTTGTTCATCGTTGAGTGCTGTCTTCCGTTTAGGACCGTGACCTTGAATGTTGGTTGTACATTAAACTCACTGGGGAAAGTTTTAAAACTAAAAATACCAAAGCCCAGAACTCACCTCCAGAGATTACGATTTAATCAAGACACAAGGCTCCCAAGTGTTTCTCACTTGTAGCCAGAGCATGGCTGTGAAATGATCATCTATATTGGGATGTCGTATTTTAAGAGTGAGCCGGGGATACGTGATTAACTATTACTGGGGACAATTTATTTAAACTGGTAGTGTGCTGGGCAATCTGGGACGCGCGGTCATCCAGGTTTAATTCTGAGAGACCCCTGAGAATTATCTCTGTGTATGTGATCATCTTTTTTTTTTGTATGTGGACAAGACATTGGTACTTTTACACCATTGCATGTAATTATAGGACAGTGGCGTGGATTTGATTTTGAGTTCTGTTCTATTTCCAATTTTCACATTTTCCCCCTTCCTCTATCTTCCCATCTTCCTGTTGAGAAATAAAAAGGGATGCGTGTCTGCTAATTCTGAGTCCTTGCTATTCTTCTTGTGGTAAAGCTCACACCTGGAAGACACCTTTGGGGTCACCTGGCAACACCTTGTCTGCAATATAGCCACCCCTGCGGCAGCATCCTGGGAAGGGTGGCCAGACAGCACTGGATTTGGACTCAGGACAACCTCCCTGAGCCTCAGTTTCCCCATTGGTCAAAGGTAGATTACGCTATCAGTCTCAAGACGTGGTAGTATTACAGGAGACCCTGTCTGGCGGATTCCAACAGAGACACAAAACTCGGGGTCGCTGGGCAGCAGAAAGCAGAGCACAAACCCGTCCTGCCCCAAGTGAGACATGCCTCTTCCACAGGCAACACTTTTCTCCACTAACGGTGTGTCCCAAATGGATGACAATCTCTTAACCCTCTTAGAAGTGACAGACGGCAATTCTTATGTTGTTTAGGAAGAGTGGCATGACTATTTCACACTTACATGACACTTTGAATAAACCAGGTATGTTATAAATATTAACGTTTTACATAAGCTGGCTTCTTGGGTAGTGAAATGAGAAGTAGAGAGCATGCCTATTCTACAGATGGCAAGACTGAGATGTCTCGTGATCTAAAATCTCACGGCAGGTACTTCTGCAAGGAAGGTGTTTTAGTCTGTTCTGGCTACTGTTACACAGCACTGTAAACCAGGAGCTAATAAACAACACATGTATTCCTCATGGTCCTGGAAGGGGACGCCTGAGATCAGGGTGCCAGCAGATTTGGTGTCTGATAAGGCCTCCCTGGTTTGTAGATAGTGTCTTTTGCATGTCCTTATGTGGTAGCAGGAGCAGGGGAGCAATCTGGGCTTCTTCTATAAGGACTTTAATTCATCTTGGGGATTCTGCCGCTGACCTAATCATCTCCCCATCTCTTAATACCATTACATTGGTGATTAGGTTTCAACGGATGAATTGGGCAGGAGGCAAACACATTGAGACCGCATTGGAGGGGACGAGCATGATATTTCATGAGAATCTTGGTCTCTATCATTTCCATTTCACTTTATTTTGTTACCATATTTCAATAGCTCTGCAGAGGAGTGGTCATCGTCTCTACAGCTTGGTGGAGGAAACTGAGACTCAGAGAGGTTGTGTAAGCTGCATGAAACTGTGAAGCACGGTGGCCGGCCGGCTGAGTCTGACTCTGTCTGGCTGTAAGTCCAAGTCCAGATCCCAGGAGAGGTGGCCACGCCTCTCGGGGCATGAGCATATCTCAATCTATGGAACTTTTAGCAACGTTGGTTTGGTCATATCCTTTTCTATCCCCCTCCCAGTGAGGACCTTTAAGGAGATGTTGTGGCCAAAACACTTGGGATGGATGGCTTTATTAATGATACCTTCCGCCTTGGTCCTCATCTTACCACAAGCATTCATTGGCACTTGGTAAATTCTGTGCTCTATGCTAGGGTAACAATGACACCTGTGACCTGCTCACAACCCCCAGAGAACTTCCATCTAATGGGAGAGACCACCGGAAGGTAGAGAAGTGCACCGTGGAGTGGGGGACATGCTAAAGGAGGCAGGCAGAATCCAAGGTGCGCAGGTCATAGGCCCCCCATGGGAACATATAACATTGCATCGCAGATCAGAGAGGACCACACAGAGCTGGTGGCTTTTGGATCTGAGTCTGGAGCAAGATTGAGATAGATGAAGAGAGAAGGGATAAGGAGAAGAACACGTGGCAAAGCACGGAGATGAGGGGCTCAGGATGTAAGTCAGTTGTAGAGTACTTTCCGAGCATGTTGTGAGGCCCTGGGTTCAATCCCCAGGACCAGAAGGGGGAGGGTCAAAAAAATCAAACAAATGTGGAAGCAAGGGAAGAAGCCATGTGTGGGGACAGATAAGACAGTCAGAGTGTGCAGAGCAGCGTGGAGCCAGACGGGAGCAGGGGTCAGGTCCTAGGTCTGGGACTCCATTCATCCTGACCATGGTGGCCCCGGCCAGCACACTGTTTCTCCAGCTTGCTGTTCCTTGTCAGTATGCAAAGCCGGAGCACGGTCCCACAGCCCAGTCTCTTCGAATTAGGTGAAAAAGGGGAAATGACTTCATTCCTCTTGTTTTCCAGTTGCATCTTCTCCCACGACCCCTCTGCAGACCCGCCTTGCCAGATTTCCAGAGAAGACAGCTGTGTGCTGATGGCCTGCTGGATTCTTCTGTCTGTGGTGCAACGGTGACGCCTCCCGCTTTATTCTTCGGGAGACCTTTGCTGCCATCTAATAGTTCCCTTATTAACAAAAGTTCACGCTCATTAAAAAGGCCAGGCTTGGAACTATATTATGTATATGTTTCTTTGGAACAATAGACCATATTTAAATCATTATGCTGTTGTTCCTAGTTGAATTTTATTAGCATTTCACCTGTGGTTTGGTGACAGACACAAGCTGGCTTGAAAAGCGTTGAAAAGGGATTCTTTGTTGATTAATTTGTTTTTCTTTCTCATGGCTCTGACACTTAGGAGATATGTAAATTGTATTTTGCCACTTTGTACAAAACAAGTCTAAGCATTAGAGCGCTGAAGGGGAAGAATTTGGGTGTGTTTAATGATGCAATGGTAGAAATCAAATTTAAAGTTGTGGAATCAGACCCACTTGGAGGTGGAAGGGCTTCAGGGGTCTCAAGGTTCAATGTCTTAGTTGACTGCGGTTGGTCACAGGTTGCTGCTATTCCTGATATATGGCAGACTGACCTCTGCTTGGATATCTCTAGTGATGGAGAACTCACTACCTTAACAACAAACCCGAGTCGTTGCTAGCAGGGTGCCACATGGGAAAGTGTCACCCCTTCCACGTGTTTCAGTTTGGGCTTTGGGGTGAAGACAACAGAGCCTCCTCCCATGACATCGAGGAGAGAACACAGATTCAAATGTAGGGGAATGAGACCTGCCCCAGAGCCACGCGACAGTGACAAGGAGGGCCCTGGAGACTCCCCAAAGTAACACAGGAGCCAAGACCCCAAGAGCTCTTAGTAGACATCTTGGTACAGGGCTTGTTCTAGGGACAGGATGGGTGCATGCAGAAATCCAGGGGTCAGACGGACTTGAAGGGTATGTTCTCAGCCGTCTGGGTTAAGGTCATCGCCAATCCTCAGAAGGGAAAAACTGGAGATCAGAAATCACTGAGTGCCCTCGATCACTCTTTTCACAATTATTTACCTGTAAATTCTAGACAGTAAATTACAGGAAAATGCCCTCCTTGTAAAATGTGGCCTCGGTTAAATCCTTTTGCTGTTAAAGTCAGGGGCTTGAGTTCCCTTGGGAGACATTACACATGCCTCCCCGACTGAGGGGCTGGGGATTCAGTTGGGGATTCAGCTGGGGTCAGGGGTCCTGGCTCCTGGGCAGGTCAGAGAAATAAAGCTCTTTCTGCGTCAGGGTCCCCGAGGCGCCTGGAACACTTACCATCCCGGCAGAGGTTCAGGGGCCCTGAGGAGGGCTTTGGCCTGTTTCAGTAGTTTTAACTGGCTTCCCAGGAGACCTGAGTTTGAGAAAGGTCGCCGTTCAGAGCACCGTCTTAACAAGGCACATTGCCCTGGGTGTGCCGTGTGTCACTTGTGAAAAACAAAAAATGGCACACCCATGTGACACATACGTGGATGGACTCAAAAGTGGTGTGGGTCGTTGTGGGATTATGACATCCCATAAGCTGGCTGTGTTGCAGCCCCCTGGCCTCTGTCCCACCCCTGGGACAGAGAGCTGTAGCAACTGAAAGCCTTTTAAACAAGGGCTTAACACCTTACTGGGAGGTCCTGGAAACCAACGCATCACCTCTCTGCAACCGGCCCTGCTCCCTACCTGGAGAAATCTCTGGTCTTGATCACCGCTTCTGCCCCTGGGAACAGCTGAGACTATTCATTTCTTGCAACAGGCCCAGGCAACCATTTTCTGCACAGTGCTCCTGGCTACGGGTCGGACTGCTGTGACCCTGGTGTGCAGAATGCAGCCATCAGGAAGAGCCTTGATTAGCAAGAATCGCGCGGGGCGTCCCTGGAGCCCAGGAGGGGTGCAGAGAGGCTGGCTCTGGACACTGCTGGTGAGTGTGGCTGTCTTTCTTGAGCTGCCCACGCATCTGTAAGAGCAACACGGCAGTCTCCCCCGAGGTGGGGACTGTGGGTATCCGCATGTGTGCCGATGCTCGCTGCAGCGATGGTGGCCAGGAGTGATATCGCTGCCACATTTCCAACTTGCTCTCTCCCTTCAGCTCCTGGGAACCCGAGCATGACTTTCCAGGTGAACATTTAAGATTCTCTGCCTGTCTTTCCTGAGGGGTGTCTAGACGCTGGTATTGGCTGGTGAACTTGAATCAACTGCTTCATCCCTCTGAGCCTCAGTGTCCCCCTCTGCCAGGTGAGGCTGATGAGCTTCAGGAGCATCTGAGAAGGGTCCTCCTGCTCCCCCTTCTTTGTCTCGCAATGGTTTGTGCATGTTCTTGCCAGTGAGGACGGGCAAGCTTTTACTCATTTCTGGGGCTCCTTGCTGCACCTCACCCAGCGCCAGGCAATGTAGTCGACATAAACAATCAAAAGGGCCTCAAACCCTCCATGACCTGTGAATTGAATTCCAGTTTGGGGGAAGAGTCGGGGTGAGGTTGAGGTGGAGGATCTGGCTGTGTTCACACCTGTCTGAGTTGACTCATACTGGATCAGTCTGTTTTGTGTCAAAACAAAACAAAACGAAAAGAACATTTGCCTTCCCAGTGTCTGATCCACTTGTGATCACCTCCCCACTACGCCATCATGAAATTCTGTGGCCCACTGGCAGCCTGTGCCTTGGAGTCCAAAGACACTTTTTGATTAAATGCAATTAAAACCAACTGGGTGATAATGACAGTGACCGGGGCCTTCAAAGACATTGGGGGAACTGACTTGGTGTTTCAACTAATATTCTTATTTTATTGTAATGAGCCCAACTTGCTGGTGAGATTAAAATGTTATTTTCTGATGCTGCATAAATGCAGCATGTATGCAATTGAGCCCAAATAAAATTACCGTTTACGTTTTCATCAAACGTGGAACAAGCTGCTGAGGACGGTCGAAATGCAATTTATGATTATGTAAATGAAGCTAGCTTCAGGACACTAATATGTAGATAAATGAGACTTTCATTATTGTGAATCAAGATGCCATTAACCTTGAAAATTATATACAATTGTCACAAATTTCCCTTAAAAATTAAAAAAAAAAATGGACCATTGCCTCCAGTTTTGTGGTTCTGTCCTTACGGGGCATGAGCGAGGTTGTCTGAAGGTTCAGTTTAAGTTCAAGGCTTTAAGATTTTAACTGCTGTTGGTGCCTTTGTAATGACTGCTTAAGGCTCCACACTGAGCCTAAACAAATAGGACTGGTGTTTTTCTGGGTTCCTTTCTGCATTTATCTTTCTGTAGAAAAATGATTTCTCCAACATGCAATTCCTAAATGTTGTAGTTGAGACTTTCACAATGTACAGGGGTGGAGCAGGAGACCCCATTAAAGATCTGATTTTATTACTAAGTGAATGTAAAAGCCTATATCTAGTCCAGCCTCTCTTGGGCCTCAGTTGTCTTATCTGTAAAGTGGGGATGAAAAAAATTTACATCAGGCATGAATTTTGGGCTGTAAGCAACAGATTCCAACTACAGCAAAGTGAACCTTAGAAGGGCTTTACTGGGAGATGGATGGGGAAGGGACACACAACAAAGGGACAAGTACAGGGGCAGAAGATACAGTGTCTTAGTTACTTTTCTCTCGTTGCTGGGACAAAATATCCGACACCCAAAGTTAGGGGAAGAAAGGTTTATTTGGCTCACAGTTTGTAGAGGTTTCAGTCCCCAGTCAGCTGGGTCCAAGGAAGGGGGGCATGGCAGACAGGCAGGAGACAGCAAAGTAAGCAAGGGATGCAAGCAAGCTTCTAACCAGCTTCTTCCTGTATTTTATATCTTATCCAGGCTACCTGTCTTTAGGGTGGGCAGTACTCCTGCCTTTAATCCTAATACCCTTAATCTTAGTGTCACACCCTTGATCCCAGCAGAACCATGCCAAACTGATCAGTGGATTAATTTAGTAATCACACACTCTAGATCCAGCTATCTCTTACCACATGAGGCTTTGGGGGGACATCTAGACACAAACCATAACATACAGCATCCTGAGGTCATAGCCAGGAAACTTCTGTTGGGAGTCATGGGTGGAATACTTTGATTTAAATTATTTGTTCATAATGCTCAAGATATAAATCCTAGAAGGGCGAGTCCATGGGCTTCATTTGGGGCAGGTGGTCACTTCCTGCTTGGGAGATGGGATCTTTTGACCCCTAGTCCCATGACGTACACATGCATAGGACAAGAGAAACTGAGGCCACGTGGGGAAAAGCAACTGCTGCCCACAGCCCTCATTCCATTCCTGGTGTCCATGTACATGGCTGGGAAGGAGCAGAACAAGGTCATGGCTGGGGAGCTCCTGCTTCACCCTCTGGGCTCTTCCATCACACTGCAAGCCCACCCTAGAGGGAAGTACACAGCACAAGGATCCAGTGAGCAGACTGGGGGTGGAGCAGAAACTATTACTCAGGATCGCATCAGAGCTGGCAACAAGAACAGAGCCCTGGCTCGGGACCCGGGTTGGGTCTGCCCTTCAGCTCAGGGTGGGTGGGCCTGGCTGCTCTACGTAGCTAGGTGGGTCCAGTTTGCTGGGGGCGGGGGAGGGGGGCGGGTGTGATAGGATGTTTGTTCTACTGCCCACATGACACCTGGATCTGCATTGCTCAGCACTGGCTATACATGAGTGTTGTCTGGACCCCACTCTGACCCACAGGATTGGGACAACAGGCAGAAGTCCATATTTACAACCCCTAAGTGATTCTCTATAGCCAGGGCTGAGAGCTCACCTCTAGTTGCAGTAGGGAAGCTGTACACATAGGGCTGAGACTCTGAGGTAGCTCAAGACTTCCTTTCTGGGTGGCAGAGAGTCCCTGCCTCTCATCTCAGGCACAGGGAGCCTGCTGGCCTTGGGGCAGATCATGGGTCTCCCTGCCTTGATTCCCAAATCTCCCAGAACTGCTTTTTACCATCTCTACACTGGCTTTGGCTTTGGAATTAAAAGCCAGGGCTACTCATGTGAATGAGGGTGGCAAACTGGAAAAGTATGGGATGAAAGTACAACCTGAAAAGCCCTTGTGACCCACGGGGTTCCTGATGAAGTTTGAAAGGACTAGAATGGATTTCTCCACCTTGCTCTCCTAGCTGAGGGGTCATCCACTAGGCTCTTAGAGCAGAGCAAGGAAGAGGCCAGGAGGGTGGGGAGCAGAGGAAAGAAGGCTGGGAGAAGCAGGGAAACAGAAGGCCCTGGAGGGAGGTGCTCAAGCCTTCCCACCCTCCCTCATGCTCTTGGGCAGGGAGACTGTATTTCCATTAGATGGCCCAAGGGGAATGTTTGACAAGGTGTGATCTGTTACCAGGATCAACTCTATAATTTGTGGGGCTTAGTGCAAAATGAAAACGGGGGGAAACTGTATTACAAAGCTGTCGAGAATTCCAAAATGGTGACAGCAGAACATTAAACCAGGTGCAGGAGGGTGGACAACAGTGCTGGTCAGTCCCATGCCCAGGAAGCTGGCCCTGCTGTTGAGGTTTTACTGGCCTCGGTGACTTGGGAGGCAAATTGAGACTGCTGTGGTTTGGGTAAGGTTTGAGTGCAATCATGTGCTGAAATTTCATCCGCTTTGTGGGGTATTAAGAAAATAGGATTTAGGGGAGAGACCTTTGGGAGGTGTTTAGGGTTAGATAAGATCATCAGAATGGAGTCCCCATAACTGAATCCTGGTGGGTTTCTAGGAAGAGGAAGAGAGACCAGAAGAGACACACACATGTATTCTCCTCAGCCATGTGATACCAGGCTAGAAGGTCACCACCAGATGTAGCCTTTGACCTAGGATCAGAACCATGAACAAAACAAACCTCATTTCTTTAAAACTTTCCTAGTCTTGATATCTGCATACCCATGTTTACTGTGGCACAATTCATAATAGCCAAGCTATGGAAACCAGCATCGGTGCCCATAAATGGAAGAATGGATAAAGAAAATGTGGTACGCATACATGGTTGAATATTATTCAGCTGTAAAGGAGAACAAAATTACCTTAACTTGCAGGAAAATGGATGGAACCAGAGATAATCATGTTAAACAAAATAAACCAGACTAAAAAACATTAAAAAAATCCAAAGATGTCATAAAAACAGAAGGGAAGACTATTATTAGACAAGAGAAAGGGAGTAAGAGGTGGGGAAAGAGATGTAATGGATATGATCAAAATATAGGTGCGTATGAAAAATTAAAAAATTTAAAACAAACAAAAACTTACCTAGTCTTTGGTATTGGGTTATGAGCAACAGAAAATGGGCTGATGCAGAGCCACGTGGAGATGAGGCCGAACGTGGAGAAGCAACCCAGCAGTTGCTCTTTGGGATGTAGCCCCAGGCAGGCTCATGCCCGGGGGGTGTGTGTGTGTGTGGGGGGGGAATGCCAATGCTGGTGTCTGGTGGGGGCGGGGCGCTCTGAGGGAGGAAGCTCTCAGCAGCATGGTGCTCTGCAGAGTAGGATCCAGCCTAGAGTGGGCTGGGGGAAGGTCAAGAAGAACCAGAAGTCCAGGGCAGCAGGCTGAGCCTCAGAGAAGGCCTCCAGTTTTTGTGGGAAATGGTATGAAATAGGGAGGGCTGAGGTAAAAGAAGATGAGAGACCTGGCAATGCCAGGAGAGAGGGGACTGGGCTCATGGCTACATGACTAGAGCTACTGCCCCCTGCTGGACAGAGCTGAAAGGACACCCATGCTCCGCGGCCTTCCTGGGATAGGTCAGGGGTGTGGCAGTTTGTGTGACTCCAGCAGAGGCAGCTGGGGAGGGTGATAGAACCCCAAGTCAAATGCACAATACAGTAATGGGGATCTACCCACCGTCGCCCGCCAGGCTACATCACCCTCTTCCCTGGGGTCTCTCTGCTGAGCTTCCTTTCCCAGGATGGAAGGACAGAGTGTCACAGGGCACCGAGGGAGCAGGAACAAGTGAAGAGATACAGAAACTCAGGCAAAGTACACAAGCAATGTCTTGGAGAAGAACCCTTTGCAAAGCCAGGCGAAGTGACCCCGAGACCTGCGGCAGGGGGAGCAGGGCGAGCAGGCGCTCGGCTGGGCTCTGACCGCTCAGTCCTCCAGGAATGGGAGAAAAGAAGGAAGGCAGTGGGAGTGGGAGAAATAAAGGGCAGGGAATGGATGGGAGCTGGAGTCCTGGAGAGGGCAGGACTTTCTTTATCCTTTGTTCTTCAGCGTCACCCTGCGGCACAGGTTGTCAGTACATGAGGCATGATTTCCTTTCACTTACTTCTGTGCTAACACTCACAACAAGCAGCGTGTGCATCTCAGTGAGGGGCTACTTTGGGCTTGGCAGGGGCTGGAACTACCTGGAAGGACCCCTTCCACCCCCGGCCTCAGTGGTGCTCTTAGCCAAGGCCCATCCTCCCGCTGCAGCGTCTCCATCTCTGAGGCTTGTCTACACCAGTGCTCCCTGCCCCATCTCATGAAAATGCAGATTCTGACTTAGGAGGTCTGGGGGGAGCCCAAAACTCTGCATTTCTAACAAACTTCTGGTGGTGTTCTTGCTTCAAGTCTGTAGGCCACATGAAAGCCTTGATAGCAGCTCTCACCTGGTCTCTCTGATTCCCTTCCACTCTACCCCACGGGAATGTCTCCTACAAAATCACTTTGCCCCATATCCTCACCGTAAGGTCTGCTTTTGGGGCACTGGATCTAAGACACTCTTCCGGTTTATAGCTAGATGTCCCCTCCCCAAAGCCTCATGTGCTCAGAAGTAGGGCTTTTGGAAGGTGGTTGGATTATGGGGGTTATCGTTGACTTGCTCTTAGGAGATGGGATCTGGTCGGCTGAGGTGGCTTCCTGAGGACATTTCCTGGAAGGATCTGTCTCCCTCGCTGGCTCCTCCTTTGACTTCCTCTCCTGTGAGCAGTTTCTCCTCTGCCATGCTACCCTGCCTTGGAGTCACTGGACTATGGATTGTATTTTGGTTACAAACTATGAGCCAAAATAAATCTCTCCTCCTTTAAGTTGTGGGTGTCAGGTATTTTGTCCTGGCTCTGAGGAAAGTGACCAAGACAGGTCCATCCTGATCCAGTTCACGGATGAGGATCTGAGGCTCAGAAAGGGAAGTCACTAGCACAGAGAAACACAGCTAGCAAGTGTCAGAGAGGAACATGTGGCCATGCCTGCCAGAATCCAAATCCAGTCTTCCTTTCGCCATTGTGCTGTTTAAGGGCTTGCATTCCCCTGGCTGCTCCCAGCATCTTTCTGCAGCCTGTTCTTTCCTTCTCAGCCTTTCAGGCTTGGAAACTGTGGTGCATTGAGAAGGTCAACATGAGCAGGAACGCCCAGCTGGACTGAGTTGGTGTGGTTCTGGGTGTAGAAGATCCACCTGAGGATTGTTGCTGACACAACATAAAGGAGAATGGGAGCAGAAGATAGGGGCTGGCTGCTTCCCAGGAGAAGCTCTTCTGCGACTGGTTCTCCTGAAGGGGACTCGGCTGTTCTCGTCCCAAAAGGAGCTCGGGCCCTTGCTGTCATTGAGGATGGTTGCTGTTGCTTCAGGAGAGCTCTGGTCTTCCTCTCTGCTGCAAGCACCATGTCCTGGTTCCAGTATAGATTTCTTCAACCATTTAGTGCAGACACAGACATACATGGCACAGTGCTGTGGGCTCCCAGCCTTTGATTGGATCTTTTGGGTCTCCAGTGCACAGATAGACATTTGGCACTCTTCCTGCATTTGGCTTATGGGTGAATGTTGTAACTTGTAAATGTCCTGTATTAAATCTGCTCTCTTGTAAACTATTGGTTCTAGACAGGTAACTAATATAGAAATCAGTCAGGCAGGTGTAGACCACCCCACCCACTCCTCCTCAATCAAAGCTTCCAGGCTTGGGACACTTCGTGCAGTAAAATACACAAAGATCTAACTCAATCCCAGTCCCAGTGTTCCAGTCTCACCCCTGACACTTATAAACACCTCTCAGGACTCCATTTCTATTTTATTTTGTCCTTAAGAAGGTTAAGCAGAGGGATCTAGGGACGTCCTTAAACAAGGGAGAATGTCAGAATCAGTGGAAAGCTCTTCTATCCTTTTATCCAAGGGCAGAGAGAACAGAGGCCATGCATTGTTTTGAAAGAATGTGTTGTGTTGTCAGAGGGCCCCCATGGCCTCGCTATCAGAGAGCTGGGGAATCATATGGGGTCACGTGGCACCTGTCACTCCAAAGCAGCTCTTTTCCATTCCCTGATGAGACGCCTTGGCAGATGGCACTGCAATGACCTGCTTATAATGGTCGATGCCACCCTTACAGCCTTCACAGCTGTCATCACCTAAAAGACACCTATAAAACCAGAGGGAACACTTGGCTTTGGGTTTGGAATAAACACATCCATTCCCAAAAGCTGCTTCTACCTTTACGTACTGGAAAAGTATGTAAAACAGTGAAACAGTAGACTTGTGAAACAGGTACTTTTTAGCCAAACTTCAGAATTGGATTTCTTTCTATTTCCCCACTTTTATTTAATTAGTGCATATTGGTTACACAGATTAATGGATTTCATTTTGGAGGATTTGTACATGCACGAAATATAATTTTATCATTTCACCCCAACATCCCCCTTGCCCCACTCCTATTTAATTTCACACTTTTTTTGGCACGGTGGAGGGGGGAGGTTAAGCTGGTTTCTCACACAGGGGACTTTTTGTATTTTGGGTGGTGTTGTGTTTTGGGTCAAGATGTTACTGGAACCAGGTTCTACCAGAAATGGTAGAAATGAGACCAGATGCAGGAGAATGCAGGCACGAGCAAGGCTTTTTATTGGGACTTGCACTCAAGGGCAGGTCAGACCAGTGGCTCCCCAAACATATGAAAACAAGTAACTAGAAAAGATTCCTGCCTGAAGTTCCCTTCTGGGTCTCTGTACAGATAAGAGAGTCAACCTTCCAGAGACTGATCAGTCAATGTCAAGTCCTCCATGCACGAAAGAGATTCAACTCTGAATGTACATCCTCAGGGATCCTGAATGGGCATCCCTTCAGCCCAGGAGTGGGCATCTCATTGGGTAGCTCCAACGGCAGGGTGAGGCAGGCTGCACCTGTATTAGTAGGATGGTTTGCACATGTTGTATTGTTAACTCCAGGGCCTCAGTCCCCATGTATCTCCTAGTTTGATTCAGCTGTGAAAGCACAAAACAGGCAAATTCCCAGCATTCGATGGTTCTGTCCTCTTTTAAGTGTCTCAAGGTGAGTGAATAGCTAGCTATGCCCTCCTGCCCTCGGCCCTGACAGATGAACTCAATTGTTTAGACAAGTTGGACACATATTTTGGTGGTACAACTACAGTGGAGGACTGGCAGGATCCTAAACCAATAGAAGAATTGCTAGGGAGATCCTGGACTACGAGAGACAGGCGATGGGAACCCCGGCAGACACAGGGTGCGAGGGGCCTCGCCTTCCTTTGGATATAGAGCCACACTGCACGGAAGTAGGAACGGGGCCCCTGTGTGCTCACTTCTCTGCTGAGGAGCAGGGCCTCTGGGAGTAGATGGCTTTCATTCAGATCTCAGGTCTGGCCCTGTGGCCGGAGTGACCTCCGTCAGGCTCCCTAATGCTCCCATCCGTTTCCGGCTCTCACAGACCAAAGGAGACACTGTGCTCAAGTCACTTGGGATTCTGCATGATCCCAAGTCTGCATGATTCTTTGGTGCTTTTGCAATTTGTGTGCTACTGTCACTCTCTAGTGCTCCAGGCCAGGGGAGGCCTCAACAAGTCACTGGGTGACAGGACATGGTCTTAACAGATGACCCTGAAGTTTGCTCAGTGCACTGGGCACCAGGGCTGCTGTCTGTGTAGAGCACACAAATCCCTCATCAAGCACCCCCCACTCCCCACTTATATTTTTGGTGTATATTTTATTTTATGAGATGTCAGCTCAGGCTGCTGTCTCCCTCCCTGAAATTATCTATGGGATACTTGTAGAAAGAGGGTTGATGGATCTTCTCTCCTAGTCACTGACACAAAGCCCATGAGACCCAGGGATATGTAGAAGGCATCGTGTCCCAGCAGGGGATGACACGGCAACTCGGAGTGGGGATAAGATAGGACCAGAAGCGGTCCTTTCACCAAAACTCTCAGTGGTCACTTGGGGGATTTGTGTTTTCCATCCCTGTAACTTTAGGCTTGGTGGGACCACAAGCCCTGGTTGAAATATGGTAGAGGTGCCTCTAAAGTCACGGCCTTTGCCTGGCTATGTTGGCTGCTCATTATTGTATCCCTGCAGCTAGAAAATGGAGTGAAAATATTGGCAGTGGTAATGTCTGATTTCCACAAGATGGTGGTTTGTTGCTATGTCTAGAATTCAGGGATGTACTGAGTCTCCTTTTGGGGCTTGTAAGCCTGGAGAGGCACATGAACCAGCAGTCGCAGTGTGGCACCGGGGCGTGGTTCCTGGGACTCAGACCCTTAGGAATGAAGGACCGGCAGGAACTTAAACCAATAGAACTGCTAGGGAGATTTTGGAAGGGGTAACACGGAAGTGTATTCATTTTCTAGGGATTATGTAACATCACCACAGACTGGCTGGTTTAAACAAGAGGAATGTATTGTTTCACGGTTCTGGAGGCTGAAAGTCAAATATCAAGGCACTGACAAAGTTGATGTCTTCTGAGGCCTGCTTGTATCTGTGCCCTCACATGGTCTTTCCTCCATTTCTATCTGTGCCCAAATTTCCTGTTCTTATAAGAGCATCACCATATTGGATTAGGGTCTACCCTAATGACCTCGTTTTACCTTAATCACCTTTTTAAAAACTCTGTCCCCAAATACAGTCACATTCTGATGTACTAGGGGTTAGAATCTCAAACTATGGATTTTGGGGGAGTCACAATTCAGCCTATAACAATGAGATTGATTATGAGTATATATCATAATCTCAGTAACAGCTGTTTCTGCAGGAATCACAGCGCGTCCCTCAAACCTCTCTGTCCCAAATTTGTTTGTTTATTTATTATTATTCAAGACACTGTGGTAAGATACCGCCTTGGAAAATCAGTACAGAAGAGAATGACCTTATTGTGGGGCATGACTAGATGGGAGAGGTCACAGAGGGTGAATGGTGGCAGCCACTCTCATTGCCCAGTCCCACATCCTGTGGCACTCAGTGTCCTCCTGTCCACAGATGGCTGCCTACTGAGAGCATTTGTGACTATTCTCCTATGAGCTGTCCCTGCCTCACTCAGCTTGTGTATAAGCCGAGCAGGCAGTGCTGGGAGGTGACATTCCCAGGAGCTGACCTCAGCCAGTGAAGGGTAACAGGGAACAGATGAAGTGGCTTCCTCATCCTCAGCGGGGGTGGGGACTTTGCACGCTCAGTGGTAGGATCAAGTCCCTCTAGGACACAGTGTCTTCCTTACTGATGCTGTGCGTATTGGCTTCCTCCTCTCCCTGCCTCACCTACTGGAGCTTCTAGGGATCATGTCCCAAATAAGCCACTTGCATTTAAACCCTTCTGCCAAGGTGTGCTTCTAGGGTGACCTAGGTGCAGACAACAGGCCAGGCGGAGACCCATTTGATGCTTACTGTAGGCTACAAGTTGTGCCAATGCTGTCCGCCTCCTTAGCTTTTAATCCTATCTGACTGATTTTGTTTTTCCCATCTTAACGGACCAGGACTCTGAGGCTGAATACACTTGCAGAGGGCCCAGGTGCCCACCCATAAGTAGTGGAGCCAGGATTTGGTTCTGATCGTGGGTGGTCCCCAGTTTCCAAAGGGCAAGTTGCTAAATGCCCAAGAACAAAACCCCTGACTAGGAATTTGTAGTCTTGGGTTCAAGTTTCAGGCTTAGAAGCCATCTGGACACGTTGCTTCCCCTCTCTGAGCCTGGTTTCCCCATCTGTGAAATACAGAAGTAGGGTTAGACTGTCTCAAAAAGCCCAAGTGGCTCTCAAAGTCTGGGATGAGACTCCATCAGTGATGGTACTTTTAAACACTGTCTTACTCTTGACCTCCCACAGCACAGCTAAGTTTCCAGTGACTTCTAGACAAGGTCCTGGTGGCTATTGGAGGGTCATCTCTCCACTGGTTTCTTACTGAGCATTAGTGACTATCAGATATTTAAGGGTTAGATGGATTATCTCCCTTTGATAAAATAGACAACATAATTCTCCAAATGTCATTTGCCTCTCTAGGAAAAACAAATTTTGTGACTGCTGTAAAATGTCATGGAAAGAAGACATTGGAATTCACTGATGAAGCTGTAATCTTTTGCCATATATTTCCCACAAATGCCATATCACTCTTTCTGTGAGACAGTTTCAATAGATGTAATGAAGAGGATGAGGCAGGTAAGATGAGGGGTGGCAGAAGATTAATGGTTGCTTGAGAAATTATGCACAGATGGCAGCTGATGATGGTCGATGGGGTGTTGGCACATACCTGCTGAAGCTTTCTTTGCACCAGGTGCCATGCTAGACACAAAACACGCATGCATTGGAAGGGTTATCTCCCTTTCCGAGATGAGATTTGGATTAGAGAAGCTAAGAAGGCAGCACAAGGTCACACAGACAGTTGTGACAGAGCTGGGAATTAGACCCAGGCCCAGGAGTGAAGAATGAAGTCTTTGGCACAGGAAGACTTAGATTTGAAATTGTCACCAACCCATTTGTCATTGTGTGATACTTGACATGCCAGTTGAACTTCTGAGTCATCTCAAAATGAGGGTAATACTGTTACTGGGATGTTGGGGTGAATTCCCAGCCCATTCCCACCTGAGAGTGAGACCCCTGCCTTATCGCTGCTGGTCAGTCTCCTGCTCTGTGGCATTTGCAGTTTCAGGAGAGTGTGCAAATATCTCCTTCTGAGCTGTTTTTCCTTATGCCATTTCCCCAATTCTTCCCTCTTCAGGGCTTCTTTACCTTGTTCTGCAGTGGTCAGTGATGTCTACTTGCCTCGGCACTTCAGGGTCCCGTAACCAGTGGCTCCCACCTGTGTTAGCCAGTCCTGCTGTTCCAGCATGCGACCTTTCTCCCATCACTGCGGAGGCTACTGCCTCAATCACACAGCATCTGTCCTTAGGCTTGGAAATCTGGGCTCCAGGTAACAAACTGAGATAGGTCCTTAATGACCATATTTCACCTTGCACCTGCTGTGGCGCCCGAGGCCCCCAGTTATAGTTCAGATCTAAAAAGACCCCTAAAGCCTCATGTGTTAGGAAGGTGGTTAGATTGTGGGGGTGCTATAGTTGGCTTCCCGTTAGGAAGTGGGGTCTGGTCAGAAGATGTGGTCACTGGATGCATGACCTGGAAGGGTCTATTTCCCTTCCCTGCTCCCACCTCTCTCTCGCTGCTTCCTGGCTGCCATGATGTGAGCAGCTTTCCTCTGCAGTGTCCGTTTGCCATGCTGGTTCTGCTCTGGAGCCTGCTGCTGATGGACTCTAACCATGAGCCAAACTAAACCTTTAGGTTTAGTTCATTGATGAGGAAAGTGGCTAAGTTAGAAAGTTAAGTGTGTCGTTAAGGTGTCTTCGGTTAAAATGTGGCTATCCCCAGAAGGCTCAAGCCAAGTTCCCTCAACCATCCACACCTTCACAGGATTGCCTTCAGGCAGGGAGTGTGGCGTGGGCCAGGTACTTTGTAGTTTTGAAGTTCCCCCTAACAAGCAGGTGAGGGAATCTCTGCTGCCCTAGCAGCCTCAATCCTGATCTTTCCCTGCAGGGGCTGGTGGGGCTACCGCTGCCTTTATGGTTGGCCGCCAAGACCCTCTGAAGCAGACAGACTTGATTTTCTTTCAGCCTATCTGAGGTGAATTTTGGACTTTTCAGCCTATTTGAGGAGAAATTATGGACTTTTATTAGAAGCCTAAGGATGTGGGAGTGGAGGTGCGAAATCCAGAACAAAGCCAACGAGAATACATCAAACGCTGGGAGGAACTAGGTTTTCTGAATTCTGATTCTACAGTCAGCATCTCATCTCTGATTGGCTCAGATGCTATGAACAGGTGGGGCTTTCTACCGCTCACATATGAAGACTCAGAGCACTACCAGCAGCCATGTGCACAGAGCATGAAGTCCATGAGGGGACAGAAAACCCAACCTCGCCTGCAGCTCAGGAGACTCAGCCTCTCCCCATCCTTCTGTGACAATGATAGCTACAATGATCTGGCACTTACCATATGTCAGCAGCGTTCTAAGTGATTTACACACATTAATTTAATGTATCTGCACCATAACTCTTGAGATCACTTATTCTCTCCTTCTCGGGATGAGAAAACAGGCACAGCGAGGCTGGGTAGATTCCCATGGATTATTAAGTGGCACAGCCGAGCCCAGGTGTCTCTGCTCTGCAGGCCAAGCTCACTTCTGTCTCGATGCTGACCTGTGAGGGCCTCCATGCTGGGTACACATATCCAAGTTCACGTCCAGGGAAGTGTTTTCTCTGCAGCCTCCAGCTCCTCCCCATGTGCCTGCCTCACGTCGCATCCGCCTCGCTGCAGAGCTGAAGATCCACCTGTATCTCTCGAGGGGTGCAGCATTGGGAAGACACACCTGAGTTACTTTCCTAACTTTGATCAGTTCTGTTTCTTTGGGAAAATTACCTTGCCTTCCCCAGCTCCAATTTCCTGAATGATAAAATAATCACACACTTTCTTAATGGCAAACTGAGGATGGTGGGGTGAGGGAAGTGAAGAGAGCTTGAAGAGACATTACAACAGGGCGGTACTGATGACTCTGGTGATGAGGTCAGATGGATCTTGCTCAGTTTTCCTGGTGTGATGTATCTGCTGAGACCCAAGTTATACAAAGTTACGCTTCCTTATAGTGAAAACTCCAAAGCTACAAAAGTTCACACAGGAAAAAGTCAGTGTCAGCAGCATAATTTTTGAATCTCTTAAATTCCCTAAAAATACACTGACAATATTTACAACAAATTAGGAGATAAGGTAGCCTCACAAACCCCAGCACAGTGGGTGGGGAAATTGCGGGCAGTTATAAGACCTGCAGGATGTCAGCACCTGTGTGGGAGGAAGCAGGGGTGAGCATGGAGGCTTTGTCAGTCCTCAGGACAGGGAACTCCATATCAGCCCAACTCGCTGCAGAGCAACAGGCAAGTCTGAGAATCCAGATGAAACCGGGAGCGACTTTGCTTAAGCCAACAGCAGCAGAGGGCCGGAGGGGGGCTACAGAGGTACCTCTGTGGGATCCTAAAACTGAGCATCCACGGCTCCTTCCAGGGTAAGATCCCACACCCAGGAGACACTGTTGATTGTGGGATTAAAACCGAACCCGGCAGGGAGAGCAGAGGTGACGTGAGGTGAAGCGCAAGTGAAAGAAGAGGAGAGAAAGGGCCCGGCAGTCTCAGGAAGCGAGCTATGTGTTTTTGAACACTACACAAAAGCAATAGTGAAAAGGAGCCCCGTGAAGTTCCTGTGTCTAACTTCTGGACAATGTCTTCTCAAAGTTCAGGAAAATTAGTTTCATAAAAAAATGAGTCACAGCCTCGCTCGTATGTTTGTTTATTCTTAAGATTAGTACAGTACTGTGTAGATTTAGAGCAGTAGTTTGTGCCAGGAATCAGTTTTACCCCCCAGGCGCTATGTGACAATCTCTGAGACATTCTGGGTTTTCATAACTGGTGGAGGACGGAGGTGCTGCAGGCATCTAATGGCAGAAACCATGCACAGTGGTAAACATCCTACCAGTGTGGGTGCACAGGATGCACCCACAAAAATGAATCATCTGGTCCAAAGTGTCATAGTGCCACGGGTGAGAAAACCAAAGTCAGAGGGGGAAAACATAAGAAACCTTTGCTTTAAAAAATATTTTCACTTTAACCAACTAATGCATGACCTGGTTTTAAAAGTTAGATAGCACCAATAAAACTCATGAAAATTAAAAAAATGAGTCACAAGGAAAAAAGCAAGACCAAATTCAATATGAAGTTATCAGAAGAGAATAAAAAACAAAATACCATTTTTACAGCAAGAGATGCTACAAAATGGAAGTGCGATGTGCTATTTCACATGCTTGAAAGACATTGCAATAGAAGATATGGAAGAATATCATAAGTCAGAATTAGAGAAACTGAGCGACAAAATGTAGGAAATAATTACAAATAAAAAGAAAGAGTACACTGGAAGGAACAGAAGGCCGTACAAACACCATAAATGTCTTAATGTAGTGAAGAGGACAAAAACGTTTTAAAATAAAAGAGAAACAAAAACAGAAAAATCCAGATTCAAATGAAAGAGAAAAAAACAAGATAAGCAAAGGCTATCCAACATATAGGCAATAGAAGTCCCTGAAGAAAAAAAGCAAAGTAAAAAAACAGACCAAATATAAAATCCGTAAGTCAAGAAAACTTTTCCTGAAATAAAGTATGATTTAAAACTCCACACCGAAAGAGCACACTCTGGCCTTGCTAATATTGACATAAAATATCCAACTTTAAGACATATTCTAGTAAAATTACTGGACCATAAAGACATTACAAAAAACAAAAAGAAAAAAGGAAGCTTTTGATCACTCAGACCTAAAGAACTAGTAATGTTAACATGTTCACGAAGGGGCTGTGATTCATCCATCTTGCTGCTGGGCAGCTCTGACTTGAAATTCCTCATCTGATGTTAAACAGCCTGTCATGGTCCAAGCCGCCTGATGAGACAGACGGGTGCCTACTCCTGCTGCTTCAAGCCAGCAGCTAAAGAGAACTAGAATCAGACCGCCATGAGATTTTTAGAGAGTGATGCTTCACTGCTGGAGAATATGGAGTAACATATTTGATGTACTTGAGGAACAAGAATTTTATGTTCATCAACACTAACATGCAGGTACACAAAAGAACAAACTCACTTGTACGCAAGAACTCAGGGAATATGGTTCCCTTGAGACTTTCAAGAGGACTTTACTAGGCAAATGAGTTTCAAAACACACAAACAACTAGAAGGACATGAACATAAGGACTTATAGTAGCATTAAATACAGAATTACTGGTAGAACTATCAAAAATAAAGAATATAATATTGTAATATATACTGTAACACACACATATCTATAGTGCTACTATGAAATAGGGTGAGAATAAGATAAAACACAAAATTTTTTTTTGACTTTCAGTCATCATATTGGCAATGGTCGTACTGTTATTCTGAAATGGTTATATATGCAATATGTGATACAGCAAATGAGTAAGTAAGAGATATTCAAATTCTATCATCTCCTGAGTCTTGTGAACCTCTCTTGCTTGTGTGGAAGAATGAAGACACGGGTGTGCTGCTAAAGTGGTTATGCAGAAAACCCAGTCTTGGCTTCAAATAGGAAGTTCCAGGAGGTATATAATTACTTTAGGGACATTAGTTCCTGTCATTTTACTTAGATCTAACTTTCCTTTCTGTCTCTCTCTCACCCTCCCTCCCTTCCTTCCTTCCTCCCTCCTCTTTCTTCTTCCTCCTTCTCTCTCTCTCTCTCTCTCTCTCTCTCTCTCTCTCTCTCTCTAGCGCTGGACACTGAACTCAGGGCCTCATACAGGCTAGGCATGTGCTCTACCATTGAATTATGTCCCTGATCCTTTTTATTTTTTTAATTTTGAGATGTAGTCTTGATAACTTGCCCAGGCTGCTCCTGAACTTGGTATCTTCCTGCCTCAACTCCTGAATAGCTAGAATTAAGCCTGCATCACTGTACCTGGCTGTAATTTATCCTTTTTATTGGCTGGACCACATTTAATGTGAGAAAAAAATATATTCCCCCAATTTTCAGTATTTACTAATAATATAATATTATATTCTGAGCATATGAGGGTATGTTTTTGAATGAGAATTTCTTAGAAATAGAATATATGGCCAAAGGACTATGTTCTTGAGTAAATATTAGATAATTGCCATCCCAAACGGTATTTCAGCTCCCACTCTGAATGGATGAGAGTACTGTGTACGCACATCTTCACTGATCTGTTTTTAGTGATGGGGAAAATATTGCCTTGGTACAGTGTATTTGACTACCAAGGAGTTTGAGAATGTTTTAAAAGTTCATAGACTATTTCTCACTCTTCCTTTGTGAATTGCGTACTTGAACTTTGACTTATTTAAAGTTGAGTGCTTGTTTTTCGTAGGAACTTTCAACTTATTATGGATATTTATCCCTTTCCAGTTATAAGTGTATCTTTTTACTCTGGTACTTTGTTTAATATGGAAAAGGTTTAAGTTTTTAATGTAGCCAGATTTGTCAATTCTCAGCCTTTTTTAATGGTTTCTGAATTTTTGTAACTTTTTAAAAATCGTCTTTTCCCTAAGATATATTTATGTTACTACATTTATTTCTTGTGGATTTAGTTATATCTTAAATTTTATTTTTTTGTGTGGAGTGAAGTAGGAATCTATGGGGTGTATATGTATGTTTGTACAGTACAGTGTCTATTAATCTTCCATATTTCCAAAAGAGAGTCCATTTTTCTAATTTCCTTTATTAAATGATCTGTCTGGTCCCCAGTGATTTGCAAAGCTTCTTTTCACTTGCTAAATTATCATATACTGCTGTTCCTTTTGGCACTCTTCATTTACACTAATCTAACCTTATTTCTTTGCTGTATGTTACTCTCCTCTCTGCTTTGTTTTTTTTCTTAAAATGAGGACCAAGGAGTATTTGCATAGACCTTCGTGTTCATGTCCCCTGTCACATGTGTAAAAGGACTAAGAAGCATCTGAAAACTCGCAGCAAACACCTTTTGGTAATGGTGATCTTCTCCGTAAATCCCAGGCTCCCGAACTGGCTCACCTCTCTGGCTTCTTGTTTTGACTTCTGGGACTCTATACTCCTGGGGGTGTAGCTTTCCCTCTGTGGGCTATTTCAGGTGTTGCCGTAGCTGGTCAAATCCATACCAAATGCTTGTAATTATTTTATATTCATATAAATTTCAATATCTGGAGTTGTATTATTCTTTTGTGTATGTCTTCACTCTGCTCACTTGCTGTCTTGGTGATCTTATACTATGATTTGGATATGGTTTGAGTGTATTGCCCTAAATTTCATATATTGGAAGTTTGGTCCATTGTGTGGTGGTGCTGAGAACAGTGAGAATTTTAGGAGATGGGGCCTAGTGGGAGATCCTTAGACAATTAGGAAACTGCTCTTGGCAGGGATTAAGGTAGCTCCATGGGACCTCCAAGGTCTCACAAGAACAAGTTGTTATAAGAGTGAGCCTGACCCCTGAATCACTCTTCAGTTTTCTGTTGTGTGATGTGGTTTCTTGCTCCCACAGTGCTACTATGGGGCCATTAGGCCCTTGCTAGAAACCAAACCAATGAGGATGCTCAGGTTTGGATTTTTATCCTCCAAAAAATGTGATCTAAATAAATCTCTTTATAAAATCAGCCTGCCCTGGGTGTTTTGTTATAGCAACAGAGAATGGACCAATACACCTTAATCATCAATTTGCTAAGTTAAAATAATAACTATTGGGATTCTGATAGAAACAGCATTATTTATGAATTAATTTGATGAAGAGTAAAGAAATACAAGTGTACAGTCTGTGTCTTCCCATCCAAGAATATGATTTCTCATTTTAGGCCTTTTGAAAATGCCTTTTAGTACATTTTCATGGAGAATACTTGTATTTTTCTTGTTAAACATATTTTTAGATGAGTTATAATTGCTTTGGATATTTTGAATGTGGTTCTGCTTTTCATTATGTTTTTTCTCCACTATATTTTACAGCTGATTTTTGCTTATGTAAAGTTAAGCTATCACATTTAAAAATATGTACTCCCTTCTACAGATTGGATTGAAAATGTCCCTCAAAGGCCCCACGTGTTAAAGGATTGGTCCTCAGCTTGGCACTATTGTGAGACAGCAGAAACTTTAAGAGGTAAGGCTTGGGGGGAAGTTTTAAGACTCTGGGGGTGTGGCTTTGAAGAAGACTGTGGGACAGTAGTTGCTTCTTCTCTTTTGTTTCCACCCATGAGGTACATGGCTTTTCTCTGCTGCATCTCCCCATCATGATGTGCTTTAACAGACCCAAAACAAAAGGGCTAGTCATGAATTGAAACCTCCCAAACTGGGAACCAAAATGAACCATTCCTTATTATAAGCTGGTTATCTCAGTATTACAGTAATGGAAAGCCAACTATTACACCTTCAGAAGGTGGGAGGGAGAGTCTGTTCTTGTGGAAACCTTGGGATGGTGGGGGACATGAGGACTGGGAGGAGCGAGTGGCTGTGTTAGGAGGGTCACAAAAGATTTTCTACTCCTTTCCAACATTTGAGGGCTGGCTCTGTGACAAGGTCAGTCTCCTTCCAGAATGAATTTTTACCTTGTTTAAGCTTTGGAGACCACTATATCAGCATGCCAGCTCACTTAGGGACCTGCCAGAATCTTCAGGCATTGGTGAGATACGTATCAAAATGCCATACCTCCCTTCCCTAAGCCTCTCTCCATTGGCACAGCGATGGAATATCCACAGCCCAAAAATGGGGTGTCCATGGCATTGCTGGTGGTCCAGAACTACTAGCCTCTATATGCATCACACATGAACACTATATGTGTACTATGTCATAGTTCTTAATAAAACTTCTAAGTATACTTTGTGCAAGACAGTTGAGACATTTTCCATATAATTAGATATTCTCAGGTGCTGAGGGATACAGAACTTGCTGATTATATAACCCAAATTGCTAATTTGCTGCAGAATTTGGTGCAAAATTGCACTGACATGGGTGGGGCAAGATGTAGGTAGTAAGTGAAACCATAAGATCAACATTTTTCAAGCATATATATATATGTAAACCATCTCTGGATTAGGGCCAGGCTCTACACACAGTGAAATTAAAGTCACATACAAACCTTTCACAATTAATATGGGAAGCTGTCTAACAAGTTGTACAGTTTGGCTTAATGGGATGTCTGATGAGTGACACATGGTTGTTTGTCAACTAAAAATATCTTGAAGACCTTTGAGCAAACCAAGGGAGACCTCTCTTGCGTTGTATCTCTCAAACATCTGTGCCCTGCCCTGGGTACACATAATTGCTGAAACTGATTTGGGAGGGCTAGCAGTGTTGATGCTGTCATATTAATTTGTTCCATTAATCAACACGTGGACTTGGCAGCCTTTTAAAATCTTTATCATCATGCATTTATCCTTTTTATTTGGAAGGAGCCTTATCTGCCTTCTGTCCAAAGCAACTTACATTCATCAAATAAGTATTTATTGAATATTGACAGATGCTCTGATGTGGGGCCCAGGATCTACAATCAAGGAACTCACAGTCTAATGGGGAAATACACATATAAGCAAAAATTTGCAGTTTATGATTAGGGTAGTGCTAGACTTACGCACCGATGTAGTGTTGCTACAAAGATTTATGGATTCATTCATTCGTTTATTCAACAGAGACCAAGACCTGCTAAGACAGAGGTGTGGTCTTTGCATGTACAGATAAGCAGGACATGGTAATTATTTCAGGGAGCACAGTCTTAGAGCCAGAAACAGATATATAAACAGATTATAAATAAATGTAGCTATGGCAATTCATAGAGGGGATGGTGGGGTGACCAGAGCAGGGAAATGTCATCTCATTTGAGGAAGTCAGGAAAGACCTCATAGGCAAAATGATGTCTGAAGTTAAGTCTTGAAAGATGGCGAGTGTTTATATCCTGGACAAGTAGGGAAGAGCTCTCAAAGTGGTAGGAATGGTGTGTGCAAAAGTCCTGAGATAGAGATGAAGATACATACTGTTCAAGATCAGAAAGCACCTTGTGGTGCAAGGAAAGACCAGAGAATCACTCAGAGGCCACATTGTAGACAGTCGTGAACGACCAGCCAAGGAGCCTATCATTATCCAAATTCTCATTCACTTTCAAGTTTTAATTTTTCTCTTCCTCAGCTTCCTTGCTTTAGAAATGCTAAACCTAATTGTTTTCATACTATAAGACACAATACAAAGACTCAGGCCTGAGAATACTGTGTTTATGAAATAATAAGCTTGAATTAAGCTTGATTGCTCATTTATGAGCTTTTCAGCTTGTCTGTTCACTTGTTTGTCATATTTTTGTGTAGGCAATGACTACTATTGATCATGAAATAGTTAAGAGGGCAGCAGTGACCAGGGGAAATGGAATAGAAGTATGCTATTTACTTAAATGAGAGCCCTTGTTACCCTTGGAGATTGAAGAACTCCAAGAGCTAGACCAGCTGCCTGTACAAGACATTTCCAGTGAAATCTATGCCTCTGGAAAAAAGGTGAGGAAACATAGTCCACCAAAGTTACCTTTTCAGAATTTAGAGACTTGAACTCTTATCTCATCAAAGTGAAATGAGAAAGAAGCAGGATGGTGTTTGCGTTTAATCACAATTCCAGGTCACAACAACTCCACAACGTAGATAGATTACCAACTCTATCTTATGGTAAGGCTATTGATACTTGGGTAAATTAAACAATAGGTTCTAAACTAATGCTACCCAAGAGTAGTCTATGGTCCTTTGGTTAGCACATTAATATTACATGGAAGTTTGTTGGAAATGCAGAACCAACCCCAGGCCTCATTTTAGATGTAGACAATCAGAATCTGAATGCTTATAAGCTGTGATTCTGTGCTGAATAAAATGAGAGAAGCACTGGCCACTGACATTCAAGTCAATGTGACTTCAGTTTCTCCTCTTTCCAATGCCACATTTATTTCTATTTTTGGTTACTGTATTTATTTCTAAGTATCATGTACAATTTTGACCAGGGATAATGGTGAAATCCTCAGAGAGTATCTATTTCTACTTCTGGTGTGAGTTCTGGGTTTAAACTGCTGATCCTTCTTCATGGCTGATCAGAATGGAAAAATAGCACATGGGGCTCCCTAACTTGTAAGCTTATGAAAAAGTCTTCATGGAAAACAGAGCTGAAAACTCTTCGTTCTAACAGATTCTTAGGTGGTCTCTTGTTAAAGAAAATTCTGGTATTAAAAAGCAAACAAATGCACAAACTATCTCACTAAAATAATTTATTAGGAAATGATTTCTGGAATTATAAAATATTTTCTACTTTAATTGCTGGATGCATTTATTTATTCATTAGCTCATCATTCCACAAAACTTTGTTGTCTGTTCTGTGTCCTTGAGACTCAGGAGTGAGTCAAGAGAGACCTGGAAGAAGACACCGATGCAACAATAATTGCAAAGCTGAGTGTGGTGGTGTACACCTGTAATCCCAGCACTTAGGGAGGCTGATGTGGGAGGATCTCAAATACTAGCCCAGCCTGGGCAATTTAGAACTTGTCTCAAAAACAAACAAACAAACAAAAAGCCCAGGGATGTAGCTCAGTGTGGGGCTCTGGATTAAATTCCCAGTGCCACAAAAAACAAAACAAAACAAAACAAAACAAAACAACTCCCCCCCAAAAAACCCTATAAAATCACAATAATTATAACTCAAGTAATAGTTAATAAATTATAGCTCTGAAGTGTCAGACTTTTATACTACTCCCAATTTCCAATATTTTGTTCAGTATATAGACTATGTGTCATGTGAGTGTCTCAATTTTTTTGTCTGAAGTATATTGTCACCTTAGTTATATTTTAGTCTAAACAAAGAGCTAGGGGAAGGGGGCCAGGGTGTGGAGGAAAAGGTAGCTGTTTTAGGAACCAGTGGTGATTCATGGAGGCAATGAGCTTCATCCCTTCATTTGGCAGATAGTTATTAAGCCATATGTCAGGCACAGAACGAGCTTGATTAGAGTACTGGGGATTAGGAAGGAGTGGTTGTTGGTCCTGCCCATGGTCTACCAGGGAAGATGCTGTTATAGGTATAATTAATTACGTGATGAATCAAATACTTTTGCTGTGCCATATATCTAGAGAAGTTAAGGATTCTATGAGAGTATGTGACAGAAGAGGTGACCTGCATCGAGAACTGCTTCCTGGAGGCTACGTCACGGCTGAAAGTTGAAGGATGCGCACAGAAGGGAGGAGCCTTCCAGGTGGCAGGACCAGAAAGAGCAAAGACCTGGGGTCCCAAAGGAACGGAACATCTCTCCAGATGAAAGTTTAGAGTTGTAGAAAGGACATGCTTATCCCGGAAGTTAGGTGTCTTCCTTGCTCAGCATCTATTTAAGTGATGAGTTTTCTTGAGGCCTCATGAGCAGGAGAGATGCAACCAAATAGAATACGACCGGGTCCAAAAGATCACTCACCAATGATTTGATCACAGGGATTTGCCTCTATTTCCCTTTCTGCCTAATGGGGATTCCTGCCCCCTTGATTTATTTCTAAGGCATTGTGGATGGGAAAGAGTTTAGAAAAGTAGTAAAAACTCCACCATATTGTTATAAATTCCCCTTCCCCAGGGAAACATCTGCAGGGTGAAGTGAGGTAAAGTGGATATGAGTTTGGCTTCCATGATGAAGGATGGTGGTTAATTAAAAGATTTAAGTTTTTCTTCTTAAACACACAATAGCTTTTGGAGAAATGGCTGACTGTCCCCAGCTGCATCTAAATACACGACCGGAAGCAGTAGACAAAGAGCTGATTATGACAAAGTGGTACCAGGCTGTAAGTGACGAGCCACCAGATGCTGTTAGCGAGTGGAAATAAAAGTACAGTTGGCGACTTGCCTGTAGAGAAGCCTCTTTGCACCTCACAGAAATCTAGCGGGCAGCACAGTATAGAAGGAGCCGGGACGGGGTGAGGTTCAAGGCTTTGGACAGGAGTGTTCCAACCATGGAGCCAGATGATCTCCAGCACTGGAGAAACTTTAGGATGTAATTATTCTCAGATCAGGGATAAGTGGGAGCCAGCAGCAGGCAGGAGATGAACTGGGGTTAAACCATGAGGATCAGTGACTGAGGTGTGTTATGGGTTAACTAATGTCCCCCTAAAAAGACAGGTTGAAGTCCTAACCCTCACTCTACAGAAAGTGGTCTCATCTGGGGACAGGGTTATATTAGTCACTTTCCCTTGGCTGGAACAAAATACTTGACACCCACAACTTAAAGGAGGAGAGGTTTATGTTGGCTCACAGTTTCAGTCCATGGTCAGCTGGCTCCAAGGCAGAAACAGAATGGTAGCAGGGCCTGGTGGAGGAAAGCTGTTCAGCCCACGGCAGTCAGGAAGCAGGGTGAGAAGAAGGAGCTGGGAATGAGAATACACCCTTCAGGGTCACGCCTCCAGTGACCCACCTCCAACCAGGCCCGCTCCTGGTAGCACATTCAGCTATGACTCATCAGTTCACCCATGAGTAGAGCGCCTCACGATCCAATCACTTTCCACCTTTTAGATCTAAACTATAACAAGGGTCTTCCTTTATAGGGTAATAAATTTAAAATGAAGCATTTGGGTGGGCCCTAATCCAATATGACTGGCAGCCTGGGCATGCCTGGCATGCAGCAACTCTGGCTGAGTGCAGGTCTATAAACCAAAGACTGCCGAGGACTGCTGACAAACGCCAGAAGCTACAAGAGGTGTGGAAAGATTCTGCCCTACAGATGTCAGAAAGAGAGACTATGGCTCTGCCAATACCTTGGTTGGGACTTGCAGCCTCTAGAACACGAGGCAATAAATTTCTGTTGTCTGAAGCTACACACGTTGTTTTAACTGCTCTAGGAAGCTAACGTGACTTTCTTTCAATGAGGAGCACTCAGGTTCTTAAACCCATCTAATAAGACAAAGGCGTGTAATAGCTAAGTCTTGGAAACAACCTAAATGCCCAACAACCAATGAATGGCTAAAGAAAATGTGGTTTTTCTACACAATGGAGTACTACACAGCCATAAAAAAGGATAAACTAGAGTCATTTGTATGTAAATGGATGTTCCTTGAGAAGATACTTTTAAGTGAAATAAATCAGACACTCATGAGTACACATCGAATTGTTTCTCTGATATGGGAAACCATAACTGTAAATAAGGATAAAAAAGGAAGATAATATACAAAGGAGAGGAATACTAGAAAGAAAGAAGGGGGAAAAGCAGAAAGGCAACAAAGGAAAGAAGAGGGAAAGGGAAAATATGGAAAATTATGAATAAAC